>BJFM01000323.1:0-40806 GCA_016586285.1 Arothron firmamentum | reverse complement strand
GATCTCACTGTCCTAAAATAGTTGGAGATTGTTAATCAAGATGTTTGGTCCCGTTTAAAACCCCTTAAAAGAAGAAAGTGAGCCGCCACCTGTTGTCAAAGTTGTTATTTCAACTGCAGATGTTTGTGGGACACGATGATTGACATTTGATGCGTTTACGGACGTGATAGAAGTCCCCCGTCCACCAGCTCCCCCAAAGTTGGCAGCCGCGGACGCACGGGTGCAGTACCACCGGAGGCGGTGGGGGGGCAGAGTTGAGCACAGATGGGAATGTTTTAAATGTAGCGTTTTCGAGGCAGAAGTTAGCCTCCCTCAGGGGTTTCAGTCGGCCGTGAAAAATTCATGGTTGATTGCGGTTCACCTATCAGTAAAAATGACTCAAAGGGCGCCGGTTTCCGCAGCAACGCTGGGTTATTACTGTCTGTGCTAATCGCAGGAGTCGCTTAAGCCAGCCGAGGTTTTACCTTCTAATCACCTCCTGCCGTTCACTCTGATTTCACTTTTGTTTTATTGTTGAATCTTTCTTTTCCCCTCCGCTGCACGTGCTCCCCCCATCCCCCATCCTCTTCCCGCCCACCCCTCCGCTCATTCCTCCTGACAGCTGCAAATATTTCAGATGCGACCGTCTTCAAAGTCTGTTGTGTCTCCGATTTTGGCCTCAAAGTGGCATTTGTGGATTTGTGGTCGGGCATCACCACCTGTTGAGCTTAGCTTTGCTTAGCTTAGCATGAGAACCAGAAGGAGACAATCACTGGAGGCTTCACCTCCTTTCAAACAAAAAGCACCATTTTATTGATTAAAGTGGGAACAGATTTGGTTAAAATTCTGACTGAGCGCTAAGTGCTAATCAGTTAGCTTGTTAGGAGGATGCCAAAGGAGGTTGGGAGGTTTTAAAAGTGTTTTTTTTTATCTTTAGCCTCAAAATAGTTTCCTTTTTTTGTGCTAAGCTAAACTTGTGAACTGGAGATGATTGACGTATCAGCTGGAATGACAACCCTCATCCAGCTCGTATTTCTGCTAAAGATTATTGTGGCTGAATAGCGATAGCTGTTTAAGCTAGGTAATCTACATGCCACCACACCACTGTAACACCACCCATGAAGAAGAAGGAGTAAACCAGTGTAAAACCAGTGCATAAAAGAAAACAAACTAAGATTCTGTTTGTACGGACGACACAAACAGCTCAGTGGCTAGTTCAGCTGGATCCGTGCTAGCTAGCTATTATCTACTGGATCAGTGGTTGTTCGAAGAGGACAATGAATTATTTCCCCTCAAATTGCAGAATTCCTGACTGGAAAACCCTATGATCTATGATAGTCGAAAATGTGGTCAGATTTGACCTTAACGAGGATGACGGAGGTGTTTTCCTGCTCTGTACGAGATGCTAATTAAAGTAAACGAGTTGGATTCTGGCTAAATTGTCCGTTTCAGCCACGTGGAGCTGACTCTGACGGACTTCCAGGACTTCCAGGCCTCCCTCGGCCTTTGAGCCGGAGCGCTGAGACTGGCGAGGAAGGTCAGGGTATCATCTTGCTTGTGAAGGCCGGGCCAGGGTGGAGGAGGGGCGGTGTCGGCTTCAGCTGTCCCGTCTGCTGGCGCGCCGCCGTCAGCCGCCTCCGCTCCTCGGCCGGAGCGCTCGTTTTCACGCTCCTGAGCGAGTCGAGACGTTTCGAGGGAAGAATTTTTTCGCTTCTATTCTGCATTTTGCAGACGATGTCAGTTTTTGCTTTGATCTGCAGAACAAAGCAAACTGCTGAAACTGGGCTTTGTGTACATGTGTGAGTACGACGCTGCGTTGGGCTTCGTTACCTCGTTAACTTCACTGCCGGTAACGAATCGATTAGGTTGACCCACAGCCGTGGTTGTCATGGTGATGTAAGGTGCTGGGCCGCTCAGCTGTGCCGCAGAGCATGCTGGGAAAATTCCCCTCAGTGGAATCCGGATGATGACGGGGGGAGCAGGTGGGTCTGGGTCTTTGGCGAGCGGTCAGAGGCCGAGACTGGTGCCGGAAGGACCCAGCCGGTCTCGACCTTTGACCTTTGACCCCCCAAAGCTGAAAAATAAAGTTGTCAACTTGATGATTATTCAGGATTTATACAGTAGATCTTCCCAGCAAACAAACAAAAAAAAACATGTTTACAATATATAAGATATATATATAAGAGCTGTTTTTGATGTAGTAACATGTTCATGCGGATAAGCTAATGCTATTAGCTTTTAGCACAATGGCAGCACTGCTAACATGCTAACATCACTTAAAGTAAAAGCAAAATATTAAAAACAAAAAATAATCACTCAGGTTAAAACTTCCGAATGGTGCAGGAAGAAATGTTTTATTGTAAAAATATGACAACAAACCTTCATGAATTCATTTCTATTACAGAAATAAAACAATGACCGGCATTTATTTAATTTAATTAATCTGACTTTTCCTAAAAACAAAAAAAAGAAGAGTTTTATTTGGATTAAAAACAAATGTTATTTTACATTATTCTTGAGTTGCATTTATAAAAAAAACCATTTATTTTTATTACTCATTATGATCAGTAATACAAGTCCAAACCACAGACTCTGTGTGTGTGTGTGTGTGTGTGTGTGTGTGTGAGAGAGAGTGTGCATGTGCAGGGTACCGTGTCTATCTATAGCCCTGCTAGGCCTCCTATTCGTCACTCTTAATACCCTACAAACTCGCTGTTTGTGTGTGTGTGTGTGTGTGTGTGTGTGTGTGTGTTGAGGGTTGTCACCGAACACCGCCGGTTGGCCGATTCAAATATTTTCCATTATAATGAGTCAGTTTACAGTATCTCAGAGTTTCTGTCAGCTCACGAATTCACAGGTGACGTGACGGTTTCAGATATTACGGCATTCACCTGAACGCACCACCAGGTCTGACCTGAGGAATCTGAGCCAGATGAACTACACCTTCATCTACCTGAGAAGAACCAACAAAAGTAGTAGAACGTGGTTAAAGTTAGCCATGAAGTGATAATTAGCTGGCTGCTGATGCTAACAGGTGGTGTGACAACTTTACAGAAGAAACACAATCAGTTAACATGATGATAATAATAATGACCTTTGACCCTCAGGTTCTAAACCTTAAATCTAGATCTTCAGAGTTTTTTCACTTCGACACTCGAGGTTTGCTCACGTAGCGAGTCTGGACAGCGTAAGCCTGATTGTGTGTGTGTGTGTGTGTGTGTGTGTGTGTGTGTGTGTGTGTGTGTGTGTGTGTGTGTGTGTGTGTGTGTGTAAGTACAGGGGAAGTCCCCGTTGTCAGGGCGATGACGGCCTGAGTGGATTAAAGCAGCAGGTGGTGCTGGTGGCGACTCATCATCCTCTCCCAGATTAGCCAATGACCTTGTTTAACTCGCTACAACAAAACAGCCGTCTTCGTTTCTTCTCATCTGCTCAGAACTGACTGACTGACTGACTGACTGACTGACGGATGGATTAAACGCTCCTCATCTCTCCTGCAGGTCTTGCAGAAACTCGGTAAAGCAGACGAGACCCGGGATGTTGCGTTTGAGGAGATGGTGGCAAAGTTCAACAAGCAGATGGTCGGCAGACGCTTTATTCTCGATCATTTTCAAAGCTATTTTTAAATTGTGATGATCTTTTATTCCTTTTTTTCTTCTCTTTCATCAGTCCGAAGGAACCAAACTGCACAAAGACCTGAAAGCTTATATGGCAGCAGTGAAAAGTGAGCCAACATGAATGTTACCCAAACTTAGATTATTTTTAAATCATTAAAATTAATGCTCCGTTTATGTATTTATGTGTATGAATTTAAACACTCACCATCAGATTCACTCATTAAGTTCCTTTAACTCATAATAAATGAGTCTCGGATCCTGAGCATTCTGGTTACAGACATAATAGAATGAAGAGTGCCGGTCCCAGAGTCGACCCCTGAGGAACACCACAGCTCATATCATTTCATCTGCGTGTGTTTCAGTGATGCACGAAGCGTCGCGGCGGCTTCAGGACTGCCTGGCCGACATGTACGACCCAGAGTGGTTTGGCAAGGAGGAGATGGACACGCTGGTGGAGGTGAGACGCTGCAAACAGGACAAGACCTCCTTTTCTTCTTCTTCCTCGTCTTTGTCATGTTGTGCGTTCCACAGTGTTTGGCTTTCCTGGGTTTCGTCTTTCTGGATGTAACTCGCTTTCTTTTTCTCAACTGCTTGCGTTTGCTAAAGGAGATGATAGAGAAGGAGATGGACAATAACCTGGAGGTAAAAGTCAGAGCAGGAGAACCCGGATAGATGCAACAGCCCCGTAGAAACGGCCGTAGTTCTGGTTGTTAGTGGTTTCCAGTACGTCTGTGGTTGAAACTGTCGTCCTCTCCACGACAAAATCTGTAAAATAAAACTTACAGACGGCTGTAGTGTAACTCAGTGAGGAGGAGTTTTGCTGCAAAGTGTGTTTTTGTGTGCGTTGGTGTCTTCAGGACACAGACACTCTGTGGCTGGATTACCATCAGAACATCAATGACAAGTCTCTGACCACCATGGACACGTACGTGGCTCAGTTTCCCGACATCAAGGTAAGATTATTTGCATTAATTCTTCAGAAAACACTTTTTTGTGGTCATCGTGTTGGCGCGGCTAATCCCAACTCTGCCGCCCATCAGGCCCGTATAGCGAAGCGTGACAGGAAGATGGTGGACTTCGACAGCGCCCGCCATCACTTCGCCTCTTTACAGAAAGGCAAGAAGAAGGACGAGGCCAAGATCGCCAAGGTAACGGCAGCCCATGTGTGCTTGTGTGCGCTACGCAGACGATGCACCGCTGTTCTTGAACAACTGCGCATGACTGACTTGCTGATGCTTAAACTTTGGAGGTATATTTGAGCGTGTTTGGTCCAATAATCCATCCCACCTGAAGCCAAAAAGGGTTGATTGTGGATTATTAATTGACTGACGGACTTGTGTTAGCATTTAACCCGACCGAACGCTAAACACTAATGAACACGAATGCATATTTTCCTTTGAATTGTGTTTGTTTGCTTTTTCCTCTGTCCATCCTGTTCCTGTTCTTCCTCCCCCCCTCTCTTGCATGGCGTGTGTGGTTAGCCAGCGGCGCTGTTGGAGATGGCGGCTCCCAGCTGGGCTCAGGGTTTGATATCAGCCCACCAGGTGGCTCAGACTAACCTCTCCTACAACCAGGTGAAACTCTGGTTCATCACCGACTCCTCACCCCGAACCAGTCCAGAATTCTGAGCAGAAAGATTAGCGGTAAACCTAGCAAGACCTTGAAAAACGTTGACACCCTTAGCGTTGGATGTTGAGAACATTCACCTGCCTGTTGTCATGAAACCCTGAACGTGTTTGTTTGCATGAGCACGAGGACAAACTTAGCTATTCATCTAAATGACGGAACCACAGGCCGACAGCAGACGTGTGTGTGTGTGTGTGTGTGTGTGTGTGTGTGTGTGTGTGTGTGTGTGTGTGTGTGTGTGTCTGTGTCTGCAGTCGTGTTGGTGTCTATGTCACCACATTCCAGGCTCTGGCAGGCGATCAGGAGAAGTTCCACAAGGAGATGAGCAAGGTCAGTTGGGAGCACCCGCGTGTGATCGATCAGCGATCGAGCCGATCGGCGGACGTCCGGACAAATTGACGCTAACACTTCCGTGTGTCTCACCAGCTCAGCCAAAACCTGAACGACATCATGACCAACCTGGAAGAGCAGCGGCAGCTGAAGTAAGTGAACCTGACGGAGCTTTCGGTCAAACGTGTCTCCGTTTTAAAGCTAGAGTAATGTCCCTCACACTGCCCCCTACTGCAGAAAGGGTGAAACTGCGGCAGCTAAGACAGGAGACGATGCCACCAGGTAAACGTTTGCTGCACCTTCAGCTGCACTTGAGTGACTCACTAACTCAGCAGGTCGGCATGAACCAGAACCAGGAACTTTAAAGGTTTAAGACCCATACATTTTTGTTTCCTGTATGCAAATGTCCTTTTTTAGAGGACAGCAGATCTTATGTATATATTGCTACTGCCTTGCTCATGGGCAGCTCTCAGGTCATTTCTTGGCTTTTACAGTCTCGAATGCTGTGGTTTGTACCTGAAACGTCTGCTTGATTGGTGTGTTTTTTGTGGTTGTTGTGCTCTCTCACACTGCGGGGTTTGACTTGATGTCAGTGTGTGTTTTTGGCTCCATCGTGTGGCGGTTGGAGAGAACTGCTGGTGTTGTGGCGTTTTGACTGCTCCTTTTTATAAAACTATTGTTTTCTTTGTCACAGCAAGGAATCCAATCACAGTGAATCTGCCAGCTCACCACCAAAGGTAAAAACTGAATCAATACCGTGAAAACACAATATGTGTTATCTTACATTTACTAATACGGCTGCCTTCATGCTCGTGCATGCCCGCCTGGGTTTTCTGATTTCGGTTGAACCCTCCTGGTGGTCCAGAGGCCTGGTCCTCCTCCCGGTCGACCTGAATTCACACCATCTCCAGATCAGTCAGACGATCAGGTCGGAGGCAAAAGCTCGGGGTCTGACGCTAACACAGAGCCGACTACGACAGCACCGCAGGTCAGGATGATTATTCAAACAGCGCAAATAAAATTCCTGAATTTTTGTTTTAAATGCCGCCTCTTTGTATCTCTTGTTTATTAACCTCTGTCTAACATTCAAGAATATCTAGCTACTTAGAGTGCAGAAAAAAATGATTTGCTAAATAATTATTTAACTTGATAGACCTATGTGATGTTAATTCAACTGATGAACTGAAGAAACACTACAATTGAGCCTTGAGGAACACCACATTTTTCATTTTTCATCAGACTCTTTTTATTATAGAATTTTGAGCAATGGTGTGTTTGAGTCATCTCTAATCAAGAGCAGTTCAGGTAAATTCAGGATTAGTTAGCATCAAAAATGCAGCGTTGTCTGGGATTTTGCTGTTCGATTCATTAGGTGATGACTTTTTAAAAACACTCAAAAGATGAAACAAAATATTAACTCCATTAATTCTTTTGGATTAAGAGACCACCTAACTGTAATGTGTGTGTGTGTACTTGTGTGTGAGGCAGTGTGAGCCCTGGTCAGGGGTAAACCTGCTGGATTGGGATTTGGAGGTATTACGGCCCACTGTCCCATCTCCCGAGGTGGGTTTGCTCATCTGAGACCAAAGACTCAGAGGTCTGCAGAGTTTTGTCGTTGGGTGAATGTGCACGATACCTTCTTTTTCTTTTCTGCATGTGCATGTAAACTCTACCGTGTTGACTTAGGTCTTTTATTGTGCAAAAAAATGAAGCCAATGAAATATCACTGAGAACCAGTCTGGAAGCTTATCGGCCATCCTGCCTTTTACCATCAGGGGGCGACAAACACACTTTGGGGTTATCTTCTTGACACATGTCACGCTAACTGCTTTAAGTCTCACTTTGCATCTTATCTTTTGATGCTTCACGGAAGGGACCATCATGGGACTCGTGGGTAAGTTTGGTCGTTTGTGGACTTTTCTTTTTGGTAAAGTAGACAAGCGGAAGTAACAGCAAAAGAGAAACTAATGACAACATTTTCCTCAATCAAACCTCCTTCCTTTGGCTTTCGAAACCCCGTACCATCCGATAAAACCCCACAACTCCGCTGTAAACACCCTTTTGTGTACACCTTGAATGGTTCCTCCCGCCCGTCCACCTCCAACCCCCCCGACAACCCCTTGAAGGGACAGCAGAATCCGGAAGAGCAGCAGCAGTATGACAGTGACCAATACCCGGAGGAGGCCCAGGGAGGCTGGGATGACAGTCAGGGCAGCACGCAGGACTACGGCCATCCCAGCTGGGACGATGCACAAACAGCTCAGGACAGCTGGGACGCTGCTCCGTCTTACACTGAACCCAGCTGGGACGCTGATGGCGCCCAGGTTGGAGAGAGTGGATGGGTTGATGGTGGAGAGGCCCAGGTAGGGTCAAATATGTCTGAAGGTGGATGTGGCCCACCTGGGATCTCAACATTTAAAGATCTGTCAGTTCTTTGTCACTAATTTTACTCTAATTTTCTTTTTCCATCACTTTAAACCTCTTCTCCATCGGTACTCAGCAACTTTTCTGATTGTTCGTTGCTACAGGGCGTGGCGGCCGGTGGCTCGGATGTGGAACTCCCACCAGGATTCATCTACAAGGTCTATTTCCTCGATGTTTCTCCTGCTGGAAGAAGCAGCTCGTGTTCCATTAACTGTTGGCTGTATTTGAACTCCAGGTCAAGGCGATACACGATTACACTCCCACCGACAACGATGAGTTGGAACTGAAGATGGGGGACGTGGTGCTGGCGTTGGCTGTTGACAACCCCGATGAGCAGGTGAAGGAGTTTTCGCTTAAATTACATCGTAAAGGTTACTTTTATCAGGTTAATGGACTTAATCTAACCTAATTTTGAGTCCCTGTGACAGTTAAAGTCTTCTGTAAATCAACTCAGGATTTTTGAGGCGCTTCCTTGAGGCCAGTGTTTAATCGAGACGCCCACAGTCGATCTGCAACCAGACCACTAGAGGGTGCACGAGCTGGTTGCAGGTCGGACCATTTGAGGAAGAGGTCAGTGGTGAGACGGGAATTGCGTTGTTTGTCTTGCAGGACGACGGCTGGCTCATGGGCGTGAAGGAATCTCACTGGCTGCAGAAGAAAGATATTTCAGTCAAAGGTGTTTTCCCCGAGAACTTTACCCAGAAGGTTTGAGATGGACGCCACGGAAACGTCCTCCCGGTCTTCAGCGCTGTTAATTCTCACTTATTGGTACATGATTAGAACAAGGCCTCCTGAAACGATATGAAGTATTTGTGTGCGGTTGTGCCAGCTGGTGTGACTCTTCAGCTCCCACGAACACATCATACGCAAACCAAACTGACAGAAATCCAAGGCAGTGAGAAGGTAGACGTCCTGGACGACAGCCTCAGAATGCTTTGGTTGTTTGAGCTTGTAGGAACACAAAGGGATCACTAGTTTTTCATTTGTTTTACTGGACGTGTTGCGTGTGCTGCTTCCATTTTCTAATGCCGATACAGGTTTATTTTGACTCTTGAATCATCTTTACATCGAGGGATGCAATGATTTCCTTCCTTTTGTCAGGTTTTACCAGTGTTACTGAACAGATCTCTATGCCTTTTTAACTGACTGAACTCGATGTCGAACAACAATAAATCTATTTTTCCCCCCCTGAAGATTGTTAAACCAACGCAAAGTGGCTTCGCTGTGAACGACAAATCATCCTGAGATGTGATTAAAAAGAAAACACCTGTATCATTAAAGATGAATGAAAGAAACATTCATGTGTGGTCAGTTTTACTTTCCTGGGATATTTTTCATCAGACGTATGACAGGAAAATTGATTTAGCTTCGAAGAAAATGCAAAACTGACGTTGCCAGCTGCATTTACTTAGAGGACCACTGGGTGGTGCTGTGGTCGCTGATTGCATATTTGAAATATGCTTCAATACCAATGGAAAACCAACCTAACGTGTTTACTGGACCATCCCAATTATCCACATACAAAACAATAGTTTTGTAAGTCAACCTGAGAGAAGAAACTGGTGTTGCTATGACAACATGAGACAACAGAGCAAACTACCTGGGCTGAATGAAGTAATGAGGTGGTGATGTTTGACTTGAAGTATAACGATCAAAACATCACCCCGAATCTGCCAAAAGGGAAGATTGTGAACCACCTGTACTTCCTGCTTCTTTGCAGAATATCTTGGAAACCCCTTGAAATTATTCTCCCATCTCCATAGAGACCCCAGCACCCCTTATGGATAATTAATCTAAGTGTACTCCAAAAATTAGTTTGTTTTACTTCCTACTACTTAAACAGTCTGATAATGGCGGATGGTGGGGGTCGGGCTTACACATTAGCTTAGAGTCGCAGGTTATTCATACATGCTGGCATAATGTTTTCCCCGGCTCAATAATTGCCTTTTCCCCCAGCTAAACCCAGTTTACCCTGACGACTCCAATCGTAGCTGTCCAGTTTGGAGGGACTGGAAGTAGTGAGACGATCTCAGCAGACAGCAGCATGAATTGATCTAGATTTAAACCTGAAGTGTGCTCCAGCGAGCGCGGAGCACAAGTCAGTTCATGTTGGTCAAGCTGGAATCCAGATGGGCAATGCATGCTGGGAGCTCTACTGCCTGGGGCATGGCATCCAGCCCAACAGTGAGGGTAAGATGCCCAGCGATAAGACGATCGGAGGAGGAGACGACTCCTTCAACACGTTCTTCAGCAAGACTGGAGCCCGGAGCCCACTGTCATCGGCCACTCTTCTCGACTCTTTCTAGTTTTTGTGACGCCTGATTGTGTTGCTTATGTTTTCTCATGACAGAGGAGGTCCGTACGGGAACCTACCAGCAGCTCTTCCACCAACTACGCTCGTGGTCACTACACTATTGACAAGGAGATCATTGACCTTGTCCTCGACGGGATTGGGAAACTGGTCAATCTCCTGCCAGATAGTTGACGTTGCATTGAAATAGCACTAAAATCAGGTGTGGGGTTATTTCTCCATAGGTCTCCTATGGCCTACTCCGAGGCCAGGGAGGACATGGCTACCCTGGAGAAGGACTACGAGGAGGTGGGCACCGACAGCATCGGGGTGGAGGGGGAGGAGGACAAAGAGTTCTAAAAGCTGAGGAAAAACAGCGAAAGAAAGTCAAATAATTCAACTGCCACCACACTGCAACTCTTTCATCAATTTAACATTTAAAATCAAGAGTTGTAACGGAAAATAAAGCTAAAGTCCTCAACACTCCTCTGTTCTTGGTTCAGCCCTAAAGTCTCTGAGCTGCACCAATAAAAGAACCAGTAAGAAAGCTGCAGCTGCCAGAATGGTTTTTCAGGATTTCTTTCCTCTAAATGCGGCATTAATGAGAGCGGCGCCGGACTCGTCTGAGCAGCAGTCGGAGGATCACCTGACTCAGGCAAAATAAACCCCCACTAAAGAGTCAACGTGAACATGTTTGCTCAGCCCTCAGTTGGAGGTTGAATGCACAAGTCCTTTTGTCACCATGGTAACCTTCAGGCAGAAGGGTGCATTATTAAAGACGCGTTGGTTGTCAACGACGACTGTTTCCCCAATTGTCTTTTGTCAAGAAGGAAAGCAGCACCGGAACATCACCAGAGGGCAGAGACCACGTCCTTCTCCACGTTGGTATTTGCCTGTGCGGTGATGCGCAAACTTAGATTTTCTCCATGGTGACGCACCCAGATGATCAAGGTGGAGCGGCGACAGTTGTTTGCGACAAAAGCCGTCTCCGTCTGGGAACGTGTCCACTTTCTGCTTCCTGCTACCCGAGGAGGTTGAGGTTCCACCCAGATCTTGATCTGACCCGGTTCCTGTTGAGTGTCCTTGGGTGACTTGGAAATTAGGGTGTCAGTATGATAAATGGCCAAATCAGCAGAAATATACAAAATCTACTATTTGCACAGCACAGCTGCCACCACAGAGGGACGTGATACGGCCCCGATCGGGATTAAAAACAGGATGCATCAATTCAATTTGGATTCAACTTTGGTGGAATTCTCTGCAAAACTGCAACGCGTCTGACTGCATTCGGACGCCTGTTTCCTCCACTGCAACAGTCAACAGGCCTCAGGTCTAAAGTGTGAAATTGGAGAAGGGGGGGGGGGACTTTTGGCTTGAATTTCACCGCAGCTCCAGGTGACGCTGGCAGCTCCTCCCTGGTGGCACCACGGCCATTGTTTCCTGCAGCCCGGAGCTCTGCTCCTCCTCCCGATCCTCATCTTTCATCGCTGGAGATTGTGTTTTCTTCTCCAGCTCCTCCAGTTACCACAACACGCCTGGCGGTTGCCTAGCACCAGCGCGCTATAAAGCAACTTCCAGCGGACGACGGTGATACAAAATCCTAGGACGCTCATCTCAGGTGAACACGCGACATCTTTAAGCAACAGAAAAATGGTGAGTTCTTGTAATTCACTCCCAAAATACGTCCTCACGTTTTCACTTTGAAGGGTCTGTTCTTACAGACCTGTTTGGGTGTCATGATTGGTGCCGTAGTTGGTAGAAAACCCTGTAAATTACAGTCTTTGCCTCCTCACTGCTGTTTCTCCTTGGTGTAAAACAACAGCTGCTAACCTGCTATAGTCAAAGTTTTTGGATTCTCTGGTGTATTTACGTTGATCCCGTCTCATCCAGTTTGGTTTCTGGTGAATTTTAATAGTTTTTCCAACCCAAAGGTTTTTATAAACTATCTAACTTTTAGGAAAATGTTTCTGGGACCTGTTCTTAAAAAACTGCACTGCATGAGGAACTCTTGGCTTAGTTAGGAGTTAATAGGTAACAGGGTCAAACGCTGGGGAGGTTTTGGTTTAACATTTGCTCAGAGGCTTTAAAGCTTTTATGGGAGCACCGGTAGCGCACCTCGGTTTTGTTGACCTGGATCGCTTGTCCACACAGCGAGAGTGTATCTCTATCCACGTTGGCCAAGCCGGAGCTCAGATCGGCAATGCATGCTGGGAGCTCTACTGCCTGGAGCACGGCATCCAGCCCGACGGTCAGATGCCCAGCGATAAGACGATCGGAGGAGGAGACGACTCCTTCAACACGTTCTTCAGCGAGACCGGAGCTGGTAAACATGTTCCCAGAGCCGTCTTTGTGGACCTGGAGCCCACTGTCATCGGTGAGACTTCTGGTTCTTTCCTTTCATTGTACTCCCATGAGTGCCTCGCTTTGTCTGCAATTTACCTCAGCTTGATCCAACAGAACAACAAAAAACATTAAACATGATGTCTAACCTGATTTGGTCACATATTTCTTTGTGTTCTCATGACAGACGAGGTCCGTACGGGAACCTACCGCCAGCTGTTCCACCCTGAGCAGCTGATCACTGGAAAGGAAGACGCAGCCAACAACTACGCTCGTGGTCACTACACTATTGGCAAGGAGATCATTGACCTTGTCCTCGACAGGATCCGGAAACTGGTCCGTTTTACTGTTTGCGGACAGTTTCAGGTGATCATTGGTCAGTTACAGTACTTGTGTGCTTTTACCTGCAGGCAGATCAGTGTACTGGACTCCAGGGATTCCTCATCTTCCACTCCTTTGGTGGTGGAACTGGCTCTGGCTTCACATCTCTGCTGATGGAACGTCTCTCTGTCGACTATGGAAAGAAGTCCAAACTGGAGTTTGCCATCTATCCGGCTCCTCAGGTGTCCACTGCTGTGGTGGAGCCCTACAACTCCATCCTGACCACCCACACCACCCTGGAGCACTCTGACTGTGCCTTCATGGTGGACAACGAGGCCATCTACGACATCTGCCGCAGGAACCTGGACATCGAGCGTCCCACGTACACCAACCTCAACAGGCTGATCGGACAGATCGTCTCCTCCATCACCGCCTCTCTGCGCTTCGATGGTGCTCTGAACGTGGATCTGACGGAGTTCCAGACCAACCTGGTGCCCTACCCTCGTATCCACTTCCCTCTGGCCACCTACGCCCCGGTGATCTCAGCAGAGAAGGCCTACCACGAGCAGCTCTCAGTGGCTGAGATCACCAATGCCTGCTTCGAGCCGGCCAACCAGATGGTCAAATGCGACCCCCGCCACGGCAAGTACATGGCCTGCTGCCTCCTGTACCGCGGTGACGTGGTGCCCAAAGACGTCAACTCCGCCATCGCCACCATCAAAACCAAACGCACCATCCAGTTTGTGGACTGGTGTCCCACTGGCTTCAAGGTGGGCATCAACTACCAGCCCCCCACTGTGGTTCCTGGAGGAGACCTGGCCAAGGTGCAGAGGGCCGTGTGCATGCTGAGCAACACCACCGCCATCGCTGAGGCCTGGGCTCGGCTGGACCACAAGTTCGACCTGATGTACGCCAAGAGGGCCTTCGTCCACTGGTACGTGGGAGAGGGCATGGAGGAGGGGGAGTTCTCTGAGGCCAGGGAGGACATGGCTGCCCTGGAGAAGGACTACGAGGAGGTGGGCACCGACAGCATCGGGGAGGAAGAAGAAGAAGGGGAAGAATATTAAATGACTGAAATAAATTAATTGTGATTTAAATTGCTAAGATAGAATTTTTTTTTTAAAAAATGGAGGATTTCTATACATTCTGGAGGTATTTTAATTTTTCATGTATGATGTCAACCATCAACATTCAGCTAATGGCACATCAGAAATCAAGAAAAATGTAAAGCCAAGATATAATCATTTCTGTGTGTGTTTGTTTCCAAACAATAAATCAAAATCTGAGTCCATAGCTGTTCTTTTTATTTCTATCACAAATATACAGAATGTTCAGGGCTGAGGACAAGGGTCCAATCGGGTGTAGCGAAGGACCTGCCTTCAAAAAAGGATAATTGTTCAAGATTTCATATTACTTGTCGGTATTAAAGTAAAACATATACGCTGATGGCTGTAAACGGAAAATCAACCACTGGCATGCAAAGATTGGCTGATGATGTCGTCATCTCCGAGCGACTGCGTATGTATGACGTGTTAAACTTGCGACTGAGCGTCAGTTGGGCACCTGTGTGTAATCCGCTTTGCCAGTGAGGGTGTGTGTATGTGTGCGTCTTCGGTTTGCCGTCCACTTCTGTGCCGAAGCTGCGTGGGCTGCCCATGAACGGCGCCATGGCCGCATCTTCACACCGGATAATGCTGGGCCCGCTGGTCGCTGCCATCGACCAGGGAACGAGCTCCACTCGGTTCCTGGTAAGAGCCGCTCCCGGCTGTAGCTAGCTGCGCCGGGGCAGGCGCTCCCTCACAGCGGCGTCCGAAATCTCACTGTTCTTGGCTGGAATATTCGCGTTAATATTTAATTTACGTCGTGTCCCGTAACAGACACGCCTTCTACTAATCCTTATATTTTCTCTATTATTTTTTAGCGTGATTAAACGGCTTGTTTATCGGTCTAAATTGCCTCTACCTGCCCCGTTTGTTGACGCTCTGAGCTGGATGAGAAGGTGACAGATTTGCCCTCTGCGTCAGAGAGCGCCTGTTTCACAAAAATAACATAATAATAATGGTTCAGAGGCTTCAGATTTTAACAACAACAAACGAACGTGAAGAGAGATTAAATAGAGTTAAGGCAAATGATGTAAGTGATAAATAAAAGCAAACAAATTTCTTCAGAAAAGCAATCTTCAGAGCATTTAAAGAGGTGAATGTGGGTAGTTGCTGCTAGGGAAGGTGGAGACTTGGATTTGACAGAAAATATAGACAGATTGATGAGGTTTTATGTCACTTTTTTAGCACCAGCTGCCTCCTGAATCCCCCTGGAGGTGCAGGGGGATTTTTATCTGCGTTAATTGTTCCGTTAAAGAGTGACCCCTGAGGACAGTCACAACGCTGGTTCGTTTGAATGGTTTCTTTTTTTTTTTTAAATATATTTTTCCTTTTCTGAAGGTGTTTAACTCTAAAACAGCTGAGCTGCTCAGCCATCACCAGGTGGAGATCAAGCAGAGCTTCCCAAAGGAAGGGTGAGTGAGAAGATCCCTCCTGGATCCTCCATCAGTCGCCTGATCTGATTGGTTGCTGCTGTCCCAGGTGGGTGGAGGAGGACCCCAAGGAGATTCTGCAGTCGGTGTACGAGTGCATGGAGCGCACGTGTGAAAAGCTCACCCAGCTCAACATCGACATCACCAACATTAAAGGTGCTGAAGGCTCATTTGTCGAACCTGAGAAACGTTTTGCGGCGGCTAAAGTTTCCGCTTGCTTGAATGTGTTCAGCCATCGGCGTGACCAACCAAAGGGAGACCACGCTTGTCTGGGACAAGGAGACGGGCGAGCCCCTCTACAACGCCATCGGTAAAAGCCTGACGCACCAGACGTCCTGTTTGTCTGTGGCCGATCGCTAACTCGGACACTTTTGTTCAGTCTGGTTGGACCTGCGGACCCAGTCCACAGTGGAGCGTCTCATTAACAAAACTCCGGGACGGAATAAAAACCACCTGAAGGTCAGAAGTCAAACTGCTCCACCCAGGTTTTGTTGTTGGATGTTAGCATTTGGAACTAGCATGGTTGTCCTCCCCCAGCACAGAACGGGGCTTCCGATTAGCACGTACTTCAGCGCGGTGAAGCTCCGCTGGCTGATGGACAACGTGGACGAGGTCCGTGAAGCCGTGGAATCTCACCGCGCCATGTTTGGCACCGTGGACTCCTGGCTCATCTGGGTGAGGGCTCCACCCTGAGGCTTAGCTTTCGCCGACGGCGGCGGTTGGGAGCTAACTTTTGCTGTTATGAACCCACAGTGTTTGACGGGGGGGAGGTCGGGCGGAGTCCACTGCACCGATGTGACCAACGCCAGCAGGACCATGCTCTTCAACATCCACACCTTGGACTGGGACCCAGAGCTGTGCAGGTACGACGCCTGATTACTTTGATCAAATCACTGCAGACTTCCTGTTGCGGCCTTCAAAACAGTGCTCGATTTATGTTATTCTAAAATATTGCTGATTTATTTATTGAAATCTCAAAGTTCTTCACATTTCCTGGCAGCTGCACAACAACGGCGAGCGCTAGCATGCTAATCAGCTAGCTCCGACAGCAACAACAGTTGGAATTTTCGCGTCTTTCACGAGCACACCTAGAAGGAAATGTTCTCCTAGCTTTCTGTAAAGCTAATAACCGCAGCAACAATTCATGTATTCCTACTTTTCTTTCAGATATTTCGGTATTCCGATGGAGATCTTACCGAGAGTGAGGAGTTCCTCGGAAATATACGGCCTCATGGTAAGTTAGCGTTAGCCTGCTGGTGTCTGATCTGAAAATCGTGAGCACATGAAGCACCTGAACGGTTTCTGTGTTGCGTCTGTTGTGACTCGAGTCTGTTTTCCGTGCCTCAGTCTTCTCGGCCGACGTGTTTTCAGGCCGTTTGAAGTGCATGATGGTTGTTTTAGTGTCTCTTTTGTGTGTGCCGTCTCTTTTCTCTCGCTGGTAGAAACTGTGTTCTAGCCGGGTAAGTAGGAACTCGCCCTCGTCGTCAAAGACGGCCATTTTTGTTCTTGCGCCTCTGCTCGGTACATTTCCAAGATGTCGGCTAACACCTCAGTGGCTCAGTTTGGAAGTTTCCTCTGAAAGAATCCTGCAGCCCAGCAGTCGATCGCCCTCTAGTGGCTGGATGTAAACTCCACCCACCTTTAAGCAGCGAGTGAGGCGAAGGTGGCCGACGTGAGACTGGCTGGAAATGTACCCCGTGTCTCTGCCCCTCCCGGTTTCTGTGGTGGCATGTGCTGGAAGGTCCCGTCCCTGAAATCTCTTCACTCTCTGGCACCTTTTGGCTGGACCGTCTCCTCCAGAGCGCCGCCGGAGTGAAGACATTTGCTCCTCCACCCCCCCCCCCCCCCCCCCCCCCCGCCCCCGCCCCTCCCCCGCTATTACGGCTGCTGCGCTTCCCCTGTGTTTGGGTTATTTGACCCAGAGCGGTGAAATAACGCGGGTTTCCCTGACGTGCGTTCCCGTTTGCAGCCTCTCACGCGTGCACGTTTCAGCTCTCTCTCCTGTTTCCTCAGAAATCCGGAGCTCTTTCAGGCATCCCGATATCAGGGGTGAGTTGTGTCCGCCGTCTCATCGTTGACTGTCTGCTCCTGTGGCCTGAAGTCACTGACAGGTTTCTATGACGACAGTGCCTGGGCGACCAGTCGGCGGCTCTGGTGGGACAGATGTGCTTCCAGGACGGACAGGCGAAAAACACGTGAGCTGCTTCCGGGGTCGTCGGTCGTCGTCGCTCCAAATGTCCTTTTGTCCACTTGTCTTTTCCTTTTCCAGATACGGGACCGGCTGTTTCCTCCTCAGGAACACCGGAGCGAAGGTAACCCGGAGGAGGACAGGCGGGAGGCGTGCACGTGTGTTCTACTGACGCTCTCTCTTTCCTCCGCAGCCCGTGATGTCCGACCACGGCCTTCTGACCACGGTGGCGTACAAGCTGGGCCGGGACAAGCCTGCCTTTTATGCGCTGGAGGTATGGAAAGCGTGGACGGTTGTGGGTCTGTTGCGTCGCTCAGCCTGGCTCTACTGTTCTGGCTGCTTGGCAGGGTTCCGTGGCCATCGCCGGCGCCGTGGTCCGCTGGCTGCAGGACAATCTGGGCATCATCGAGTCGTCCGAGGAACTCGGTACGTCTGAAGTAGGGCTGCAGCAGTGGATTATTCCAGTAATCCAGTGTTCTATCGACTATTCTGGTGATCAATCAAGTAATCAGATAATAACTATACTGCACACACTGACGTTTTTTTTTTTTTCACTGTAACTTTATTGAAAAGCATCTGTAACGTTCTTGTTCCGTTGAACATGCTTGAAATAATATCAAACAGATGCGGAGTTAATTAAACTGACCTTTACAATTTAACTAACTGAAGTCAACAAACTCACTATAGTACTTTATTTTCTGTAGATTATTATTATAATGTAATTATCTTAAGCAAAGACTTAGCTGAGCTGGGGGAACGTGGTAGCTAGCAGATTAGCCGCCGCATTGATTAAAGTTGTGAATCAGCCTTTCCACAGAGCTGTAAACAGAGGTCGTTAGTTACCAGACGTCTCTCAATCATGATCACACTGATTTCTGTTAATTGCTGCTAATTATCGTTAGCTTAGCTCTCTGTGTCCGGTCCGATCGGCGGACTTTTAGCAGAGACGGATGTTTCCTTTGGAGCTGCTGCAGCAGCAGCGTGGTGCTATTATGCTAAGCTAACTGCATCTTCCAGTAGACACTTCGCTGTACGTTTTCTTTTCTTTTTAATGTTAAATTCTTTGCCATCAGCACCTCACATCGATCTTCAGAGACGTATCAGCAGCCGAGGCAGCGAACAGAAATGACGGTCCATCAGTGCAGTGGACCCAATTTAAACGAAGCTTCCACACAAATAATTTTTATGGATGCTTTTTAGTAATCAAATTGCTGGAATTATTGGAATAATCATTCAGCCCTAGTCTAAAGGAGAATTTTTATCTTCTTTTTGCATTTTTCTGTGTTACTGGATGAATGTTTTCCTCTGCAGAGAAGCTGGCGGCGTCCGTCGGGACGTCCTACGGCTGTTACTTCGTTCCCGCCTTCTCCGGGCTGTATGCTCCGTACTGGGAGCCCAGTGCCAGAGGGTGAGACCAGTTCCCGGCCCAGGCTCCTGTCAGCACCCCCCCCACCCCCGACCCCTGACCCTGGTCTTTGTCTGCCTTCCAGGATTATTTGCGGGTTAACTCAGTTCACCAATAAAAGCCACGTGGCGTTCGCGGCGCTGGAGGCCGTCTGTTTCCAGACGCGCGAGGTAAGCGAGCGTGCGTGACAGGCCGTCGCCCATGTTTGCGTGCTGATGGCGAGTGTGGTTTGGCTGCAGATCCTGGACGCCATGAATCAGGACAGCGGCATCCCGCTGACTCAGCTGCAGGTGGACGGAGGAATGACGTCCAACAGGTTGTTGATGCAGCTGCAGGCCGACATTCTCTGCATACCCGTCGGTGAGATTTACGCCCTTTTCCTTATTTCTGCACCTCCGTCAAAGTGGATTGAACTGAATCATGTCAAAAAATGACAGAAACTCAGAGAAAGACCAACGAAGACACAAAAAATGCAAACGTTTGAGACTTTGCTGCCCCCTGCTGGTGTGCGGTGGAACACACCCCTGGTTTCATCACAGAACGAGCCTTCCAAAGTTCAACTTCCTGTCACAATGACTTTTTCAGGCCTTTAATGTACAGATGTGTGGATGTCCGACTGCTTCTAGAGGTAAATGTGGATGTTCTGTCCTTCAGTGAAGCCGTCGATGCCGGAGACCACGGCTCTGGGTGCAGCCATGGCGGCGGGGGCTGCAGAGGGGGTCAGCGTGTGGAGCCTGAACCCTGAGGACCTGAGTGAAGTCACGTCGGAGAAGTTCGAGCCGCAGATCAACACCGAAGGTACGGCGAGCGCCTGCCACATCCGCCGCCGCCGCGCTCGGTTGGCCAGCCTAACGGCGCCGGTGTGTTTGCAGAGAGCGAGCTACGCTACGCCCGCTGGAAGAAGGCGGTGCAGAAATCCATGAACTGGGAGACGACAGAACCAGTCTGCAACGGCAACGGTACGCAGCTCCAAGCCCCCCCCCCCCCTTACTCCCAGAATCCTTTGCAGGTCACATACAAACAACCGTGGTGCGTTCAAGGTCGGCAGACGGAGTTGGAGAAAACCGGTTGTACTCGGCAGCGCTTTGATTTGAATCCAGAATCTTTCCTGTGTGGTTAAAGATCAAAGCTTCTTGGAAAGCAGCAACTTTGCTTCTTTTCTCTGTTTTCTTGCTCTGCGGCGACCCGAAGGTGAGAGCAGCATCTTCAGCAGCGCCCCGCTGGGCTTCTACATCCTGGGCAGCATGCTGATGCTGGTGGGGGCCAAATACCTGGCAGGTTGGTGTGTGTGTGTGTGTGTGTGTGTCCCCTTCCTCTGTGAAATCTCTCCATATTCGCTAACCGTCTGGCCTCCGTCAGGTCAGCGCTGAAGCCTGGAGCAGCAACACTTGGACTCGACTCATCCTCAAGGACTTCCAGGACCTCCCAGCTGGAAAGTCCTGGAAAACCAGGACATGAAATGAAAGGAACTTGATTACTTCCCTTCTTTTTTAATGTGAACCTTTGTACGTGCGTTTTAGCAGTTGGTCATGTGATTGTTCCATCTTGAACCCGCTTCAGTGACGTGATGAGGAAGCGACGCCTGCATCCCTCCCTGGTGAGGTCGACCTTTTGACCCCTGTGTCGTCTTTTGGACCAGCGGGTTGACATAGATGCAGTCGGTCTCCCAGACTTTTGTATTTATTTTTTAATTTATTGTTGAGATATTAGCGTTGCGGCCGTGGCTCGCCGCCTCGCCCCCTGACGGCCAGGCGGTGGACAGGAGGGACAGCCGCTCGGGCTGCGTGGTGCGTTCACCAACACACAAAGAAGCCGGAGTTTTCCATGAAAGCTCAGAGTCCAGGAAAACATCGGCGAGGGAGCAGGAACGTCGCCCCTGACCTGCCGGTTCAGCTATCAAATCTGCTGTTGACCTTTAAACTGTGAAGTCTCTGCGTGTGGTCGCGCGCTGCATGCTAACGTGCACCGTCACTGCTTCGCTGGCCAACTTTTCACCTCGGCATTATTGTGAAAATAAAAAGCTTGAACCCAAAGTGAGCGGTCCTGCTGGCGTTTGTTGGGTCTGGCCTGCTGGGCTTGGCCCGCCACCAGGAGCAGTGAATTCCTGTGAACCAGGAAGTGCTCTGGTCCACACAGCTGTGCTTCTTTTAAAGTCATTTGCATATTGGGTGAGTCATTCGGGCCGGCGCTGGGAGCAGGAGGTGGCTGTGCTGGAGCACTTCCTCATTTCTGGCGGTGGCAGGTTTTCCGCGGCTCAGTCGGGCTCCGGGCTGTGACGGACGGCAGCTGGGGATAAATGAGTCCTCGTTAGAGATGTCGGATCGGAGCTGTGAGAGCGGAGGCGACCGGACCGAGCCGGTGGGGACCGGCTTCCTCTGTGACAAAGGTGGGTGTGACCCGGTTCACCTGAGGCGGCTCTAGTTTATTTAGAAATCTGTGTTCTTAAAGGGATGACGTCACCTATAGAGAGTTCCTGCTTTGATGCTTTGATTTCTGGTCCTTTCTTTGTTCTCACTCCCCTCCCAGGTCGTCCTCCGGCTGGACCCTGGCCTCAGGGGTCCTTTCCGCCTCTGCCCAGGAAGACCACAGTGAAGGAGCTGCTGATCATGAAGCGTCAGGTCAGTCATGCGTGACGATGCGCGTCAGCCCCGGGAACGCCCGTCGTGCGTCGACCTGTCAAAACAACAACAATGACCAGCTAGCACTTCCTGTTGTTTTAGAAAAACAGCCTCTTCCTGGATGAGAAGGCGGCCAACAGCAGCCCGGAGCTTCACTCTGAGCCGGTTCACCTGCTGGCCAGCCGCCAGGCGGCGCCTCCCCGCCCGGTGACCTTGTTCCAGTGGCAGATCCAGCAGGAGCAGCAGCGGGTGGCGGGAACCGCGGCCGATCTGCTCGGCGAGCAGGACGCCGACGGCGACACGTAGGTACCACCGGCGGAGAAACGTCCTCCCGGAGGTTCAGTGTGCAGAGAACAGGGCTGTGATTGGCTGGCATGTTGCTGCAGCTCCGCTGTCACTTTCTGTGGAGTTTTGTTTGAAGCAGCACGGCGACCTGCAGCTAGCATTAGCCTGCTAGCTGGTGTAGGAGGAGCCACGTGTCTGCGTCTGGAGCTTTCATCCCGACCGGCTCTGCTCTTGCAGGGTTCTTCACATCGCGGTGGCTCAGGGCAAGCGCGCCCTCGCGTACGTGCTGGCGCCCAAGATGGCTGAACGCGGCGTGCTCGACCTGAAAGAACGCAACGGACAGGTACGGTCAGTCGCGGTGTTTGTGTTTGAAACGTCCGTAACGCGCGTGCGTGTGCAGACAGCTCTTCAGATCGCCGCGGCGACCAACAACCACCTGATCGTGCGGGACCTTCTGACGCACGGAGCCAACGTGAACGCTCACGACCTCTGGGGTCGCTCTCCTCTGCACGTTTGTGCCCAGAAAGGTCACGTGCTCAGCCTCCAGGTGAGAAACCACTGACCTTTCTCCATCGGGACGTCTCAGAACTCGATCTGACGGTGCTGCGTCCCGCGTCCAGGCCATCTGGAAGACGCTCCAGCGGACCCGCCAGCAGCTGGACATCGAGATGTACAATTACGACGGTAAGAACGTCTTTAAAGAGCCGAACTTGACCCAGCCAAGCGCCTGTGAGTGACCCGTCCTCCGCCCTCCTCCACCAGGCTTCACCGCGCTCCACGCAGCCAGCATGTCCCACAACGCCGTCGTCAAAGAGCTGCGGGATCTGAAGAACCTGTGCACCTACAGGAGCGCGGAGCTGGAGCAGAGGCGGCAAACGGGCGCAGCCACCGTCAAGATCCTGCTGCTCATGGGCGCCTCTGTAGGGACGAAGGTGAGTACTGCGCGCCCCCGGCTGGGGCTGCCTTCGCCTCGCCGTGACCGCCAACGCTTCCGCAGGATTTGAAGAGCGGACGCACGAGCCTCCACGTGGCGGCGGAGGAGGCCAACGTGGAGCTGCTGCTGCTCCTCCTCGACTGTTCCTCTTCAGTGGCGGCGATTAACGCCACGGTAGGTCCCAGCCACGCGGCGGCGCCGGGTCCCGGCGCCGCCGCGCTGACCCTGGCTCGCCTCTTCCAGGCGTTCGACGGGAACACGGCCCTGCACATGGTCGGCGCTCTGCGGAACTCCCGGAGCCAGGCGGCGGCGGCGAAGCTGCTGCTGACGCGGGGAGCCGACCCCAGCCTCAAGAACCTGGAGAACGAGCTGCCCTGGCAGCTGGCCCCCGCAGGGCCCCCCGGCGAAAAGGTGCCCACACTGGCTCCACCCCGGCCACGGCCGAGCGGCGCGTCCTGACCCTCCCGTGCGTGTCTTCCAGGTGCGGCGGCTCCTGAAAGGGAAACGTTTCCAGCGCTGAAGCTCAGACCCGCTGTCAGTCAGACAGTCAGCTCTTACAGATCTGCCCACGGCGGCAGACGTCGGTTGTTTCAGTGAAACGGGTGTTCGTTACTGAGTAACGCACGTTAGAACTCCAGCTTTGTCCTCCTTGTTTTTCTTTCATCGGTGACGGTTGACTGTAGCAGTAATGTTATCAATCGGTGGTTCGTTTATTTACTGAAAACTTTATTATGTCTGATTATAATTTACAGCTTTTAACCTACAGCAGAATCTGTTTTCCTCACAAAGTGTAAGAATGAAATAAAAATGAAATAAAGATGATTCAAACTGGAACCGACCAATGGGAATGGAGGATTCCTCTCTTCAATCCTCACATCTGAACATAAACGGGTTTAATTTTGGGTTGATTAACGTCCAGTTTAGTCTTCAGATTTATTTCTAATCAGTTCCACCTCAGTCCTTCGTCCTCCGGTTACCTGAAGTAACCAAGCGGAGACAGAAGTCCAGGATTACCGTCGACATCCATGATGTCATCAACAATCCAGATTTCACCGATGAGTCGATTTTAAAGAGAAAAAGATCACGCTTCTTCCTCGGAGGCGTCCCGGTCTCGCTCCCCCCGTCCTGAACTCATTTCTTCTTCTTCTCCTGCGTCCCGGTGAACCACTGGTCCAGCAGCCTCTTGCTGTAGTAGATCTGCCAGGCGTGCACCTGCACGGCGATGACGATCACCAGGTACATGACGGACACGGCCGAGAAGCCGAAGATGAAGCGGTAAGCTTTGCCGTGCCGGTACAGCTGCTGCGCCATGGGGAACATCTCCATGCTGCCGTAGATGAGCGGAGACACGCAGAAGAGCCCAGCGCTGATCATGGAGATCACCAGGTAGCTGATGTGGTTGCGGGGCAGCGCCAGGAAGGAGAAGACCGTTGGGCCGATGCTCAGGAGGTAGGGGTACTCCCACTGGTACGGGGAGGCCACGAGCTTGTGGGACACCAGGCCGAGCTGGCTGACGACCACCTGGGAGAGAAGACAAGACGGTGAGGACCAGCCCAGCGCCACCAGGTCAGACCTGGACGGGACGCTTTACCTGAGCCGCGATCAGCACCCAGATCAGGACGTGGACAATGTTGAGTTTACGGATTTCTGACTTCAAGGCAACGCTGCGGACAAACAGCACAGATTCATCTCAAACACCTTCTGCAGATCACCTGGACGGACATGAAACATTTGAGACGAGGCATCAGCCAGAGGGGCATCCTGACTTCAGCCACAGAAACTCTGAAAACAGCAGCGCCGTGAAATCAAAAAGTGCACCTCATCTGGTAGTGCGACGCCACCCGCTCCCGGTGCTGGAAGTCACTGCCGTCTGTGCCGCTCGCTCTGGGTCCAGCTCGAGACGCCATGCTTGGGATCTGAAAAAACATGGGAAAAAAAAAATTAAACAATCATTAAAATTCAGTCAATAAAGACTGGAGGACAGAGCTGGCCATTCAGGAGGCACAAAGGAAATGCATGTGGAAATACAGAATCCACTGAAGATCTAAAAACCCAGAACTATGAAGGATGTTTGAACATTTTAAAACCATAAAGACAAACACGATTCATCTTTTTACATACAACGATCAGGTAATAATCACTGATCCATCCACGCGTCAGATCAAGTGTTTTTGACTTCGGCTCATTCATAAACACAGTCAAAGTGTATAGTTTGTTTTCTTTCAGGTGATGCAGGAGTATAAAGTGGCATAAAGGTTTGCGTGGTGGTAAAGTTCCTCTGTGAACTCCACAGCTGCAACAACACGACCGATTTCATTCAAACGTTCGCCTCGCGTTGGCATTACAGTTGCGAAACGAGGATTTTTCTACCAATAATCAAAAGAAAAACACAGACAAGTAGGTTTGGTTCCAACAATCAGTGTTCGGGTCTGAAAGTTTAACTTTAAAGGGTTTAGACACGCTGAAACGCAGCTGTTAGCTGTAGCCGTTAGCCACTGTAGGTCATTCAGATAGGAGCTGCGGCTAAGCTAACGTAGCCGATGACGAAAAGGAAGTGACAACTGGCAGGAGACGTCGGAAAAACTAGCTGATTGAGTCAGGACATCACGTACCTCTGTCCTTTGTGTTGTTGCTGCTGATCAGACGCAAGAAAACATAAATGCAGAGATGAAACTGCTGCTTCTAGCGAAGACAGAAGCAGTAGGGAAGGACCGGAAGTATGAAATCTCAAACTCTGATTGGTTAGAAATCTCAAACTCTGATTGGTTAGATTCTTGACGCTTCCGCTATTTTTAGGCGCCCACTAGTCCGCCTGGATAAAAATAAGCAAACTCTTATTATTATTATTATTATTATTATTATTATTATTATTATTATTATTATTATTATTATTATTATTATTATTATTATTATTATTATTATTATTATTATTATTAATAATTTTACTTTGTCACTGCTTTCACTTCAGTGCAACCCAGAAATGAATGTTTTATGATACTTCTGTATTAAGCAGATGAAGATGCAGTTTATCAATAAAATATTCGAATATGTTTTTAAACTTTTATTAAACAATGATCACCCATGAAAACAACGTTTTCCAAAATCCACACATAGCAGTTTTCCATATAGTGTTTTACACCACTGTCAAAATCAAAGCAGAAAAAACGAGGACTTGAAAATCAAAATTGCACATCCTGGTGGTGGTATGAGTGGTGGGAGGTTGGACTGGGTCTTTGAGAATCTTTGAATATTTGTAAAACCAAATTCTGCCATTTACTGTCAACACACAGGTATTCACACCAACCCCAGTCATCAGTAGTCAAACCGACAAAAAATTTACAAAATCACGCATTCGGTGATGCAGAATTTGATCCCTTTTCACATTGGTGTTCATTAAAAAAAAAATAAAAAATTAAAATAATAAATTATTGGTGATGGCCCCGAAATACACGAACTGCAGATGTTTACTGATATCTTTGAATGAAATAATTTTTGCGTTTCCCCATTAAAAATAACTGTATAGCAAAGAAAAGTGAGTATTAATTACATATTGGTAAGATCATGCTTAATGGTCACCGTTAATATAGACGGGTTATGATGTGATCTCTGATTTCAGTCAGAGCTGATAAAACTGGACTCGCGGATGTAAATTCCTGCTGAATAATGTAAAAAAAACAAAAAACAAAAAAAACCAAGAGTACTTCTGAGACCGCAGCAGCGTTACCAAAAAACACGGTAAAATGTACCATCAACATCAAAGTGACGCCTACATGAGATACAGTAAGTATCCAGAAAAGGTGGAGTGCATGTACTGACCGGCGTAAAGTCCCGAAGCCTGGTCAGACGGCAGCTGGACGTGCACGGTGTCGCCACGCCTTAACGGCAGGACGGCGCTGCCCGACGCCTGGTCCAGCAGGCCCTTTTTGTACTCGTCATACGTGTACATGACGGCCTCGTTGTTCTTCATCAGCGCCACCCACACGTTCCCTCCTTTGCAGTGGACATGGTAGGCAAAGTAATAGACTCCCGGTATGCTGCAGGTGAAAACACCCGTTTGGGGATTGTAATCCTGATTGCCGTTGAAGAGGAGTTTGTCAAAGATGATGGGGGAGCCGGCAGGTGGGAAAGGGGTTGTGAGTTTGGCTGTAAATGCTGGCATCTCTGGGCCATTTCCACCAATGGTCCCTCCATCCTTTGTGTAGGCTTGTTTCTGGCCCGGGTACGGGCCAGACGCTGGGAGAAATTGTCCAAGATCGGGAGATGTAGCGGGAAGTCCTGGAGGCCCTGGTGGTCCTGGCGGTCCCGGTGGCCCTGGAAGTCCAGTGGGCCCGATTTGCCCCTGGTTACCTTGTGGGCCAACGTGGCCAGGGAGTCCTGGCTTTCCCTCTCCAGAATAGCCAGGTCTTCCAGGTAAGCCAGTTTCACCTTTTTGCCCAGGCATCCCAGGAGGCCCAATTGGTCCCCCAGGTCCTGGAAGTCCTGGTATACCTTGTGGTCCTTGTTCACCTCTCTCTCCCGGTTTTCCCCCCTCTCCTCGTAGACCAGGTGATCCTCCACCACCAGGGGCACCAGGTAGACCTCGAGCACCGGGTTCTCCTTTAGGGCCAATTGGCCCTTGAAAACCCCTTGGTCCTGCTTGCCCATCTGCTCCTGATAAACCTGGCATTCCTGGAAGTCCTGGAGGTCCAAATTCACCCTTCTGTCCTGGATATCCCTTTGGTCCAATCACACCATCCTCTCCTTTCGGCCCTGGGAAACCAAGGTTACCAGGAGGCCCTATTGTACCTGGCAGTCCAGGCATACCGCTGTGCCCAGTGGGGCCAATGACACCGGGAAGACCTCCATGACCTTTATCACCTTTTAGTCCTTGCAGTCCAGGGAGACCAGGATGCCCTTTGTGACCCTTAGAACCTGGAAATCCTGGTTTACCATAACCTGGAATGCCTGGAGTCCCTGGTAAACCGTGAGGGCCTGGTTCGCCTTTCCCACCAGACGGCCCCAGTTGTCCCCTTAAACCATCTTTTCCTGGTTTTCCCATTCCTGGCAATCCTCCTGGTCCTGGTTGGCCTCTTTCCCCAGGTGGTCCAGCCAGCCCTGGTTCTCCAGATGGGCCAGGCTTTCCTGGTATTCCAGGCTGGCCTGGGAGTCCGTTTGGGCCGGGTTTACCGACCCCAGGAATGCCCACATTTCCTGGTGGACCCGGTGGACCTCTGAGCCCATCTAAACCTGGCAAACCAGTTAAACCGAGGCCTTTGTCCCCCTTTGGCCCTGGGAGACCAGGAGATCCAGGAGAACCCTTTTGCCCAGGCTCCCCTCTGTGCCCAGGGTGGCCAGGAAGCCCCTGAGTTCCTGATTTTGAAAATCCTGGCAGTCCCGGTGGTCCTGGAACCCCAGGAGGTCCCATCAGGCCAGTTGGTCCTTCGCCACCGCTAGGGCCAAGATCACCTTTTGGTCCTGGTAAACCAGGTCCACCAGGTTTTCCTGGAAATCCTGGGATGCCAGGTTTTCCAGCTCCTGGGTACCCTTGAGGACCTGGTGGTCCGGGCTTTCCTGGTAATCCTGCCATCACTTGCCCCGGTAGCCCAGGAGGTCCCTGTGGTCCGGGTGGTCCTGGCTGCCCTGGTGGGCCTGGAGGTCCCTGGAATCCTTGCGGTCCCTCTATTAGGACTTCTCCAACAGGACGAAGAGGCGGTGGACCCTTAGCCCCTCTGGGAAAAGTTTGTCCTGTAAGCAGGAGAGAACATTTAGCACAAATGTACTGGTTAATCAACTCTGATCATTAACGAGAAAGTGTCGATTTAAATACATCGTAAACTGACAATAACGACCTTTGCCGTGAACCAACGGCCTCTCGTTGCCCATCTGCAAAGGCAGCTGTGGAAGTTCTTTCCCATATTGAGGCAACAAGGGGACGTCTTTGCCGTACGTCACGCGTGGCATCTCGTTCCCTTTGAACGGTTGCTGTGGAAACCCATCGTTGTACTGCGGCAGCGGCTGCGGGGGCTGCGGGGGCTGAGGGGGCTGCTTGCGTCCAAAATACGTCCCACCATGAGAGAACTGTACCAAACACAGGTGCAACACTGCGATGAAGGAACTCAGGGGTGCGGCCACCATGTTCTGCAGAGGAGGAGAGAAGCTAAAGTTGGAATGTTCATCTGGTCGATGTCTATGTGAAAGCATAGCAGCCACACCAAAGATGCTAACGGTTTCCTTAGATCTCATGTGATAACTCAGTTTAGAGGCTAAAGATCAATGTAGACCGGGTGCAGGCTAACGCTAAAAGATTTAAGTGAAGCAAACCCTTGGCTTAAGGAGTATCTGGTTGAACGGTTACCGACGGCGGATAGCGACGGCCAAGCGTTCAGCTAGTCGGGGAAGCGGTCTTACTTTCAGGTTTGATGCTCCGTCTGGTTCCTCCTGCACCTCCTCGGTGTGGCTGCTCCGCTCCTTCACGTCGTTGCCCTTCCTGGCTCTTCCGTCTGGTCGACTGGGACACAGTCAGGTGTCGGCTGCCGACCTGGCTGCACAGAAGAGGATGTCAGGATTGGACGAATGCGGCTTCCTGACCTTTCACAGCAGCCTGGGGTTTGTAACAGCCGGCTGTCATTCTCACCTGACGGACATATTTGAACCTCGACACCTAAAAGTGGAGACACACCTCTGCACCACAAACACGACCCTCTAATAACACACCGCCAAGCCGGGGAGGCCGCCGAAAGTTAGAGAGGAAGCTAACAAAGTGAGACTCTTCTAAACATCTTCTCAGCCAGATTAAGACTAATAACACTGTAATAACACTGTAAAACACTGGAATTGTTCACCTATGGACAGAATGTTAAACTAGCGTCAGGGCTCCATTTTGATCATTAATCATCTCCTCTCACTGTAGGGCTAAAAACGCTAGCTGATGCTATCCAAGCACTAATTGAGCACCTGATTGTTAACGACAGATAAACCACAGACGAATCACGGGAGGATTAAAGTCCGTCCATGTGGGGAAACTTCACATTCTTTCATGTGAAAACAACATTAGCTGAAGGCAGGATTGATTACACCTCATCCGTCATCTTCTAGCTTGCAGACAGCGTAATGGGAAGGCTAACATGGCGAAACCGCAGACTGAGAGCGGAACAACCGCCCTGAACATTACGCTGCCCGGCAGAGTTTTTTGAACCACCTCCTTCTGATTTGTTTCTCTTTGATTTGTTCATACGTTATCTGAAGTACACCGAAGAGAAATTCTTTTATTTCACCACCAGACGAGGAAGTTAATTACTTTATATTTAGCCAGAGCTGCTAGCATGCTAGCTGTATATTGTCCGTACACCGCTGACTGTTTGCGCGCCACCGCTTGTAAAATAAGCTCGGTTTTAGAGATCGACTTTAAGCTTCCTGACACATTCCAGATGGAGGAGCTGTGCTTCAGGAAGGAGAACCAGGCAGTCAGGACCGGTTAAAGTCGTTCAGAGCAGCTAAGAGCAATTAGGAACACACTGAAATTAGCATCCGAGTTAGCTTGTTACGCCCAATAACCTGTTTGGTGAGTGCACACGAGAACAGCAGGAAATAACAGACACGGACGAGCTTTGGTGAGTTTGTTGGCGGAATGACGGAACCACGGCCGGCTGTTGACCTCTGACCCCGAGCAGGTGCAGAGGAGCGCGGCTCAGCCCAGACAACGCTGATTCACGTCTGTGGGGGCGCACCTTCGCCTCCGAGGAACCCTGGCAGCAGCACCGCCGGTGTCCTCAGAAGCTCCGAGTGTTGGTTTTTAACAGAAGTTGTTCCAAACCCGACTCTGAAAGGGTTCGCGGCCTCCTTGTTTGCGCTGGCGGCGGCGAGTCGTCGCGACTGATTGTTTTTACAGGCAGCCAGAGTGTTTGGCCGATAATCAGATCTGATAGTTTACGCTGCGTTCAGACCGCAGACTCCTGAGGGGAATTCTGCCGCTTGCAGCTGCACAAATAGACATTTGGAAGCGTCCTCGAGGGCCGTCTGGCGTTTTTCACGGCGCTTTGGAGCCGGAGTTGCTTTGGTGCGTTTCGGCTCCTTGACCTCCGCTATTTCGCTTTTATCTGCAGGTTCCAGTTGAAAACCATCGATTTCTCCTCTGGCTCACATGGATTCACTTAAGAAGTCCAAAAGAAAAAAGAAAAAGGTTCAGTTTGCCAACAAAAGAGGTCTGAAAACATGAGGAGAAGAACTTTTCCCCCTTTCAGACAGCATTAATCAACTCTCTGATCGGAGGATCAGTCCAGAACTCCTCCTCCTCTCCTCAGTTGCCACGACAACGGCCCGCAAAAGCCACCGCGAAGACCGCGGACCCCTTCCAAAGGCGAATTCTTTTTTCTTTTGCAGTTTCTAACAAGCAGGAGTTTGAGAAACGCTGGTGAAAGAAGGAGCGAGCAGAAGATTCCAGGCGGGCGGCTAATTGGTGAAAGTTGGAGGACGAGACGGGGAAAAAATGTGAAACAGGACGAGGCTGGAATGTCGACTTCTGTTATTGCTGAGATTCGTGTTCTCCACCACATCCAGAAACGGTCAGAGGGCAACTTACGGAGCAACTTTAGCACCGAAATACAGCCGGAAAACTCCGACGTAAAGAGTTGAACCTCACTTAAAGAGGCGGAACCTTCGGTCTGACTGCTGATCAGCCAGGAGCTTCCTGAACGTGCGTCTGCCGCAGGCACGTTTCCAGGAGCGCTTGTCTCTAAGATCAACAGGCTACCGTTGCTAGCATCGATGTTAGCCAACAGTGTGGAAGCTAAGCAGCATCAGAGGAGCTTAGCATGAAGTTGTTGGTTCTTTTTGTTCGGTTTCCTTCACGCGAGTCTGCAAACAACACAGGAGAACCTTCATCAGTGACTTAGCTTGAGCGCAACAGCTAGCTTAACAGCATCTCCGAACCAGATTTTCTAAAAGTCGCCATAACATCAAGCAAACAGACAAAAGCCCAAAACGCTCCAACTAGGCGACTTTTAGCTTCTCGTCGCTCCTGAGCCCTTGGTCAACGCTAAAGGACAAACACTCGATGTTAGCTTCAGTTACTTCCTGTCTTTATGCTTGTTTTCGCTGCCTGTGGCGCCACCTTCAGGTCACAGCGTTATCCATAAATGTGGATTTGTTAACTTATTTATAGAAAAGTTTCTTTACGTGTCTGGCAGCAAAGCCAGGACTCGTTAGCTGAGCTTAGCATAAGAGAGACACAGCTAGCTTGGCCAGAACTTCAACTCTCAGCTTCCTGGAGGGAAAACAAACATCTGCCAAATCAAACCAAACCTTTCATTTGATTTTCCTGGAAAGAAAATTAGCGTTTGCTGATGAAGTGATCCTGAACCTGCAGCCGGATCCGGATCCAGTTCCAGATTTTCAGGTTTCTGCTCTGACCAACTTTATCAGAGGGTTAGGGTCACCTGACCTGACCTGAGCTGACCTCCAGCAGCCTCACAGATCTGAGATCAGCCCTGAAGAGTTCAACCCGAAGAAAGCCTCGAAAAATCTCCCCGCGGCCCCAAAAACTTTCCGTCTCTGACTCATTTCAGAGCTGCCAGAACGATTCCGCCTCGCTGGACCGGCCCGCTGGTGCTGGCCCGCCGGTGCCGGAGCGCTCGGAACGCCTCGGACCGGATCAGCGCTCCTGGAGCATGGTCAGAATCTGCCCAGGAGCACGTCTGAGGAGGTTTTTTTGTTCTCTGCCATCTGCTCATCCTCACACACACACACACACACACACACACACACACACACACACACACACACACACACACACACACACGGTTCCAGCAGAACACAATCATCAGGTTTGTTTCCAGAGGAAATGGTCCAGATTCCTGCGCCGCCAGCAGGCAGTAAACAGGCGGTAAAAAGCAGTGAAGAACTGGCGCCGGCGCTGACGGACCACTCACCTCCGCTGATGGTTCTGGACGCGCTCTGAACGGCGGCTCTGGCGAGGGTTTGGCTTTTATCAGCAGGTGGGCGGAGCCTGAGGGAGCGGCAGCGTTGGATCTGAGAGGTGGAGGGAGGAGAAGAAGAAGGGGGGAAGAGGGAGAGGAAGAGGAGCTGCACGTTTATTAGAAGAGAAGAGCTGGTCTGATCCGGACCCACGTAGAGGCCGCAACACGGGACTGTCCTAGAACAGCCTCCGTTACCGCGGTAACGGGAATGTTTACCTGTTTTAAAGCCTCTGCAGTCATTAGCAGTCATTTTTGAGGGCGATAATTTCGTGCTCGGCTGTGGGACGACTGGTTCAACACTGGTTCACCATGCTGGTTCTGCTGCTCTCCCAGAACCTCCCAGAACCTCCCAGTCCAACAATCAGCTGTGTGGAAACTCTGAGCTCATCCGGGCGCTCAGACCGGGTCAGGTTCAGAGATCTGAGACGTTCACTTCCCCGGCTGGTAGGTGTGTGTTTACTCCTCCACCTCCGCTAACGAGCGCGGCCGGCGGACACCCAGCTAGCGCCTCTTTCATCCCTCTTGATTTCTAACTTTGATTCTTTAGTTTCAGTCTATTTCATGCAGATGATCGATGCCTCGTTTAGAGACAGAATCGACATCTAAACGCTAAGCTAACCACACCACAAAAGTCACTATATGGTCACCATTTACTTTTGTATAAAATGGCAGCCTGATTAGCCGAGTAGCGTTTAGCCCTGCTATCCGAATCTGTGCAGCGTCATTGTACAATTGCGTTAGCATCTTCCCCAGACTAAACAGATTTAACTTGCTATTTAAAAACACACATTCCTAAACTTCCTGGGATGTTGCTTTGCTAGCTGACAACATTTTACCCAGAGGTGCCAGAAGAAAACCGTTTCTCTAATCACCTGTTTGATAGCTGTTTGCTAACTTTTTCCGTACATTTGTGCCTCGTCAGGCTAACGTTTTGGCTCCAGAAGGCAGACATGGTATGTTGGCATGATGTCATGCTAGCTAACAAGCTAAATAGCTGCGGGCGAACGGGGCTAACGGTCCTAATTCTGATTTGATGAGGTATAAACGTGAACGCTCCCAATCACAACACAAGGCTATTCGAACCCATCAGTCAGCGGCATTTGCTGCCTGGATGGGAATCAGCCGTCCGTGTGGTGACAGGCTGTTTGCTTTCATGCTGAATTTTTCTGTCTGGCTGTTAATCCGTCGCCCCCGAGCTCGATCGGAGCACCGAGCACATTTCTCTCCCTGTTCGGTGGATGATTTGGGAGCTTGGCTACGGAACAGCGAGCACAGCTAACCGACAAAATTCAATTAAAGCTCACAAATTTCCGCTTAGCTTGAACGTGAGCAGCAGATCAAAGAGAGGACGGGAATACCAACTATACCCTGTTAGCTTTAATGAGTCTGGTCGCTTGAAATCAAAGCTAAAGCCAAGCCTGACTTTAGCTTTGATTTCATAGAAATTAACCGCGACGTCTTTATTTAATGATGAATTTGTGAAACTGATGTTAAAGCCGTTGTTCACTAGACATTCCAGGACAGCTAATAAACTGTCAGAAAAATAGTTATTCCTTTCATGTATGTTTTCCTTCTCTGAATTCAGACCAATTAAGACGCAGCACGCTAGTTCCACGGCACAGGAAATGGATCATTAGCTGCTAACAGCCTTCGCCAACATTTCTTGTGGCCATTTAGTCGTTAGCGACGGCGCAGGGTTTTATTACGGCTAACGTTCTCCAGGCTTTGCCATTAGCTGCCTTTTATTGCCTCATCCGCCACTCGAAAACACGCCGACACATAAAAACATGTGACATTAGCACGCACATGCAGACTCGTCCAGAAGCAAAATCAGATTCTTTACTGAACTTGTTCAGAGTTAAAAGTTCCAGCAACAACAGTTTTTAAAATTTCTTCAGCTTTACGAGTGTAAAAAACCATCCAGACAGCTGGAAGTGGAACGTAAACATGAGTTTAACGGCCGTTCCTCCGGGAGCGCTAGCCCAGAGTTGCGGATTGGAGAATTAGCCCACAACACGAAGTGGAATCCAGAGGATTAAATAAACGTTTGCTTTGAAGGTGGTGGAGGCGCTCGGCTCCAAGTTCTCATGGTTGCACCCGCTTAAGAGGAAGATTAATCCGCCTCTTAAAGAAGATCCTGCTGGTTGGCGTTAGCGTTCTGGGTGAGAACGCACGTCTGAGAACCCTCAGCGGAGCGCTAGCAAACGCGGAACGACTTCCGACAACAAAGACCAACCGGTTTACACTGGACGGAGGCCAAACCCAGGACTGCTAACGCGAGCAGAAATGAGTCCTGAAAAAGCTCGTTAGTGAGGCCGGACGAGGTTTTTTTACGAAGCTGGTGAGAACGGATGAAAGAGAAGATCGTTTAGCTTCGGCTCCTTTGGCAGCTGGAGGTTGTTGCTAAAAAGTGGCAGCGACTCGTGGTTGGAGGGTCAGTCAGGGGGACGCAAAATGCTGCCAGGAAGACTTTGTCTTAACCCAGAGCGCCGCCTGGTGGCCAATCGATTATAATCCTGCCATGATACCCCCTGGTGGTAGCTGCAATTAAAGTAGCTTTTTCAAGTTACCAATCTGAACAAATGGTAAAGAACTGAGGCTAACATGATTGCTAAAGGTCTAACCGGTTAACTCCTGAAAAGCTAAACTTCAGGAAAACCAACTTAACTCGTAAGTGATGTTAGTTTTGCTAACAGCAGGTCACCACCAGTCATTTTTTTCACGTTAAGGTGATTAAAAAGCATCACAGAGGGAGGAAATTGTGTATTTCTGTTTGAACTGTGCCTTTAACGCGTCACCTGAAGCTTCTTTCTGTTGCCGTTATTAATTAGCCTGGAAAGTTCCGCTGACGCGTCGACACGCCGCCTGTTTTCTTTAGCGAACAAAGTTCTCGCTCAGGTTTCTGTCATGATGAAGTGACTCTTAAAGCAGTCGACAGGCTGTCGAGGCTAATTAAAGGCTCGCTTTCTCACTGTGACGAATCCCTCCGCCCTCGCTAGCTCTGTAGGTGGCGATGTAGCAGAAGTGGCTAGCATCCAAAAACCCTGAAAAAACCCGTCGGGGCTCTACGGCGCCACCCAAAACCCGCAGGAGAAGAACCACAAACATTCAGCTCCAGGTGAATCTTGACCAGCAGCCTCCAGAGTTAGCGGCTAACGCTAACCTTGATGCCAAACTGATCCAGGAAGTGACCCAGAACCAGAACCAGCTGATTTTGGTGTCATTCCAAGCCAGCAGAACAACGGAGAGAGTGTGCGACCAGACAGAGTCCAAACAGAGACAGAACCAGAGACGGCTGCTCCAGCTAGCCTCCGCGCTTGTCCAGCTCCTGACGTTGTGATTGGCTCCCTCGCCGAGTCCAGGACGGAGAACTTCCTGTCCTGACACGTGACGCCGCCGCCGCCGTGTCGTCTAAATAGGAAGAAAAGCGAGGTTTGTTTTGACAGGCTGGCTCCGTGATGGAACGCAGCAGACTGACGGCTTCTAATTGGTCTGGCGTTCCTCAGGGCGGACGCCGCTACATCCGAACCGGCAGAATAATTGGACTAATGGGACGCAGCTGCGTCTGGACGCGAACGCCCTCGGCCTCGTTCAGAGGGGGGGGGGGGAACCGCGGCTGGAGCTAAAGACACGTCGGAGGAAGCGGAGAACCGAAGCGAAGCGTCGACGTTCTCCGGGCTCAGCCTCCGTGAGAACGCATGTCTCCTGTGGACGAGCTCAGACGTGCTGGAACAACCTGAGACGGACTCGGCGTCCCCGGATTCATCTCCTCCAGTTCCTCTTGAATCAAATCCACTCGTGAATTCTTTAAAATGACGTCACGTAGCAACACAAACCGGATGGTTGCCGATGGTAACGTCAGGAGGGCGACTTCACTAAATGCTAAAGGAAAGGACAGCCAAACATGCTAATGATGCGCCGCTAACAGGTGCGTTTCCCCGCCTGTCCAGCAGGTGTCACTAAGTCGCCAAAAAGATGAATTTTTCGTTTTGAGTGAATAAAAGTCACATGATCATTTCTCTCATCGCTGAATATGAAAATGTGACAAAACAAACTGTTGGGTCGTGAAAGTCCTGCAGCACCGAGGACGTTGCCCCGCCCACCAGGCTCCAGCAGGTCAGAACCGGACCGTGTTCTGCAGCCCGCCGGGCCGCCGATCCACGTCCGGCTCCGGGTTTTTCCATAAACAGGATCGTATTCCTGAGGCCTCCGGCACCGAGACTGGCCCGGAACGGGGGTGATTCCAGCTCGGCCGGGGACCGGGAACCAGGGCTGGGACGCGAAGCGGACCCAGCAGATGAGGCGGGAATCCGGCCGCCAGCTCAGACTCCACCTGCAGGCGGAGGAAGGGTGTCGGACCGTCCCGGTCAGGATCCAGGCTGACGGACCGTTTTCCTCTCTGCCGCCCAGGTCAGCGGCGGCAGCTTCAAGCTAACTTCAGTCAGCAAAGTCAGCAGGTTGGTGCTGGTCTGAAACTGGACCAGGTGTGAGGCAGATGTTTGCAAACGGGAAGAACTTTATTAACCATCTCACACCAACAAAGACATTAAAAACGGATCTGCCAGCCAGCGTGGCTCTGCTGATGCTCACTTCCTGTTAGCGCTTCCTGTTAGCGATCCTCTTGGACCTCCTCAGGCCGGGGGTCGGCGCCGCCCCCTCGGCTGCAGGCTGCCCCCTGCTGGAGGAGCTCTCGGCGGCTTTTCTGACTCGTCGTCTCGGTTGCGGCGCCGCGGGCGGCGGCGTTCCCCGTCCTCTCTGGACGGGTTCTTCTTCTCTCTGTGGTTCTCTGGTTGCTCTCACGGTCTCCGGGTTTGTCTTTGATGTCTCATTAGCGCCGCTCGGCTCGCCGGTTTTAGCGCTGGCGACCCTCCTCCTCCGTGGTCGTTTTTGTTCCACGCCGTCTTCCGATCCGGCCGCCGTTTCTCCTCCTTTACCTCCACGCTTAGCGTCCCGTTGCGCCCCGGTTTCCACTTTGATCTCCGCCGTTTCTTTGATGTTGAGTCGGCTTTGAAGCAGCTTCTGCACTTCCTGTGAAAGCACACGTTTGACAGGCCATCGGCGGCTCGACTTCCAGGCGGGGACGCGGTTCTCACCTGCTCGCGCTCCAGTTCGGACCTTAGGGTGGAGAAGTGGCTCATCAACCGTCGCACCTTCAGCTGGAAGCAGAAGAGGCGTCAGAACGCCGACCTGCCCCAGGGGGAGGAGCCTCGGCCTCACCTGCCCCAGGGGGAGGAGCCGCAGCCTCACCTGCCCCAGGGGGAGGAGCCGCGGCCTCACCTGCCCCAGGGGGAGGAGCCGCGGCCTCACCTGCCCCCAGGGGGAGGAGCCGCAGCCTCACCTGCCCTTCGGCGATCTCCTTCTCTCCTTCCTCGGCCTCTTTCTTCTTCCTGTTTTTGGGACCTCCTGTCAGTGCTCCATCGAGTGTTTTACTCTGACGTGAGCATGTTTACACCCACGGAATCGTAACCACGGAAACGACCGATCGGCAAGCAAAAATCCGCTCAAACCGGCTAGCAGGTGGTTAGCTTAGCACAAATAAAACCGTCCTTACTTGTCCAGCATCTCCTCCCACTGCGCCACCTGAGCCTCCTTCTCCTTCAGCAGCCTTTGGACGTCCTCTTTCTTCACCATGGACAGGAGACGCTTGGCGTCCAGGTCCTCGGGCGGACGCGGCGTCGGCAGGACCGAGCGGGCCCAGGAAGCCAGCTGGACGCAGGACGGCAGCTGAGGACAGGAAGAACGTCTCAGACGCCTGCAGGGACACCTGACCTACTGGTCTCTTCCCACCTTGTCCAGCTCGGCCTGCGTTCGCTCCCTGAGGGCGAAGCTCTTCTCCGCCGCCGCCGTCTCCACCTTCAGCAGCTTCTCCACCTCCTCCAGCTGCCCCTGAGGACAAACTTGGGATGAGGACAGACGCAGAGGAGGAGATGAGGACCAGAGGTCAGACCTGAAGCGTTCGGAGCAGTTTGTCCTCCTGCATGGTTCTGATGAACTCCAGGTCACTGGGGGTGAGCTGGTAGCCTTTCATGCCCTTCAGCAGGGCGTGGCCCGACAGCTCTGAGGTCAGGCAGAGGTCAGAGGTCAAAACATCAGCAGGAGAAGCAGAAGCATGAGTGAGTGAGCGGACCTGTTCTTGGCTCCAGCATGGAGACGTCTGCAGACCTGCTGAGCTTAGACTCATCTGGACCTCTGGGACCCACCTGGAGATGAGGCGTCGCTTTCATTACCACAAAAATGAGCTTTAGCTTCAGAAAAACACAACCCACTCCCACACCCACCGCCTCACAGGCCTCCTCTGGGTCTGCGTTGGAAAAATCCAGGCGTCTGTTCACCTCCATTAAAGGAGGCGTTCTGGGGAGCTGCCGGCCCGACGGGATGTGTCCGCTGTCCCTCCGCAGCTCGAAATACCTGTCCGACATGGTCCTTCTTCGGGAGAGTGAAGGGAGCAGGTCCGGCTCGGCTCGGCTCGGTGCTGCTGGAGGATCAATCACAGTTATTGACGCCAGCTGGGCTCCAGGAGGCTGCAGCTCGCTGCCGCCGCCACCAGGGGGCGGCAGATGCCAAGAGGAAAGAGCTTCAGCTCATTTTATTCACCTTTAAAGCAATAATTTATCTAAAAACAACACTGCTGCTCCAGTCTGGAGAAACACAACAAATTAAGCTGTCTTTACTCTATAATATTTGTCTCCACGTATATATTTATGCCTTCAAATATATTATTTTTACATCCAAATAATTTTCAAATTAATTCCGGACAAAATATCAGATGTTCTGAGAATAATTCACAGAAGAGAAAGAAAGAAAGAAAGAAAGAAAGAAAGAAAGAAAGAAAGAAAGAAAGAAAGAAAGAAAGAAAAAGAAAAAAGAAAGATGTGACAGACTGAATAACGGACAGAATATCTGGGTTGGTCTATCTTTATCCCAGCGCTGTCATGGCGACCGTCGCTCTGGAGGAGAGTGCTGAGTCGTAAATACCTCTGTTTTTAAACCACCGCTCCCATCATGCACCAGGAAAGAGGAAGGAGGAAGAGGTCAGAGTGTGTGTGATAAATCGGTGCTTTATGACGCGAACTTGGCATCGGCGAGTGGAAAAACACTTGGTTTTACATTGCTGCTAGCGGCTCTGCTAGCGGATCTGCTAGCGGCTCGCTAAAATCTGACTCAACATGACTTTTTTCTCTAAAGTGATTTGTTGTGAAACGTATGACGTCGGGTCAGAATGAGTCCTGAAGAATAAATCAGACGTGTTTCTCTTGTTTCATCTCTTTAAAGGTCGTTGGTTCTCCGCTCTCCTGGTTTCTGCCTCTAGAAGCGTCTGAGGCTAACTTCTGCGTGGGCGTTAGCCTCGGCCGACTCATTTCCCACATTCCTCCGTCTGCTGGGCTCAAACGTTGCTGAACCCTTTCCTGCCGTCGTGTCCTGGAGGCTCGGTGGGACCAGAGGTCAGACACGTCCATGTTCTTGAGCTTTAGAAGATGTCAGAACCAGGCCCAGATCCCAGGTGGAGGCACCTACGTCACAAATATTTTGCAGTTTGAAGCTCCAGGTTTTACCGGCTGAGGTCTGAGATTCTGGCCACGCTCTGGGTTGTGATTTAGAACCCTCAGTTGCATTCTGGGTAATGTAGGCTCCTGTCCTGGACATACGTTTGAGCCGTGTGACCGTCCAGAGCCGCCGCCGCCGCAGCAGCTACGCTGTCAGACACGTCCATGTTCTTGTCTAAATATTGCCCCTGCCCCCCCCCCACCCCCCCACGCTGCCCCCCCCAACAGACGCTGATGTCCTCAGCAGCAACCATCTGCTCCACCCGCTGCTCGTCTGCAGCGCGGCGGCTCAAGGTGTCAGGAGGGGAGGGCGCTTTAAATTTAACAGCAACAGGGCTCCTATCTGCCCCCCCCCACCTCCGTCACTGCTGCTCTCTATCTCCCTCTCTCTCTCTCTCTCACACACACACACACACACACAC
>BJFM01000322.1:20585-34754 GCA_016586285.1 Arothron firmamentum | reverse complement strand
TTTGGATGACGGTGCCTTATTTGAGGAAACTGCAAAGGCCTTACTTCAAGATGGAATCACACTCAGAAGGAGAGGAGCTCCTTTTGTAAGCATGAACCAAATTTTCTTATTCAGTTTGGAAAGGGTAAAATATATGATTGTGTTATTTGTGCAATTTTCAAAATGCATGACTGCAGGAGTTGCTGTCGTTTGCGTCTGCCAAAATGATTAATATTTTATTGTTATTTGTATCAGTATGCAAATACTTGCGATTATGCAGAACATAGTTAACAAACTGCTGGCTGCCTAAAACTCACGTGCGCGCGCGCGTGCACACACACACACACACAGGTTTTCAGTCGTGTATAGCTCTGATGTTGTTGCTGTGGGTCGATTTTGTGTAACGGTAATGAACAAATGATGGTGTGTTTATCCTGCAGGTGTCAACAGAGTCGAGGGATTCATTGCTTGAGGTGAAGCTCACTGACCTGTTGGCCGAGCAACAGTCGATGAGCACTGACAGCAGAGAGACGGTGGAATCCAACACGCACCCAGATGATAGCTCTGGGACCATTTGATGAATAGCAGATTCTTCAAACTGAGGAAGCTGTTCAAAGGACTGTGATCGCTCCCATTTGAAGTACTTTCAAGTATTTATTTGCATACAAAATTTGTGTGAAGGCCCTTTTTTTATGAGCCGCTGGCACTGTGAGTCATACCAGTGTGTGGATAACTGAGTTTTGAATGATCATTTGTCATGAAAAGGACTAAAAAGAACTGTTCAAATGTGACTGCTTCTTTTCCAGGCGATGAAAGCCTCAACTAAAGCGTTGATGATGAAATAAATTTGTCAGCCGCAAAGAATCTAAGTGAAGACTAAGATTTACTGTAAATGTGAAAGTGAATGTGGATTTGTAGAAAATCAAGTTGAATGAATGTTCGCCCCTTTGAGTTGGCGTGTAGTTAATGCATCGTCTCAATAAGATTCGAGAACATAAGGGTAGAGGTAAATTAGCTGGATGCAGATGATCTCTATCTTCTTTATGGTGATAGTTCAAAAGCAATTGGCTGGCTCTCTGGAAAGGTCAATGTCTCTTCATGTTCTCTTTCTGTGCTCTCATAAAATACTGTGTATGCAAACGTAGTGAAAGGAGCCAGCTATGGTTGTTTTGTGAAAATGATCATTTTACTCTGTTCGCGCCCCCATTTGTGTGTGCCAGACTGATGATCTGGTGGGAAATGAGCAGACATGCTGCTTATAATGTATAACATCTTAAACACAATTGCTGTTCTTTGTACATTTCTTTTTGCACCACTGTCAAGCTATTATTTTGTGAACTCAGTTCATTGTCTGAGTAAAAAATGACATTTCACATTGTTCACACATAAATTCAAGTTAAACTAAGCAAGTGTTGAGATGCGGAAAAGAAACTTAAATACATTTAATATTTTAATGCAGCAAAAATCTGAAGCGCATCTCTATCGCCCTGATGGCTGAGGTATCAGTTCTATCTCTAATTCACACTGCAGGTTCATCCATCCATCCACCCACATTTGGGTTGCAGGGCCTGTTGGAACCTATTCCAACTGTCAAGGGGTGAGAGGTGGGGTAAAGCCTGGATAGGTCGCCAGCCTATGGCAGGGTGAACACTTGTGATGGGTAGATGAGGCGTCATGAAGCGTTTCGACACATTGCCAAACTGTATCGAGACTGTCACTGAGTACTGGCACATGCTGGACCTAAAAAATCAGGCAGGCAACCTAGTTGACAGACTTAACTGACACTGATTTGATGACCTAGTATATAGAATAATAAGTAATTTAAGTCATTGTATTTTAGATTATTGTATTATTTCATATCTTCATTTAAATTCAAAACATCTTTGATACTTTTAGATATCAATAAATAAGGTGAACATTTATCATAACGTGAAAATCTAAGTGAACGTGTTGTGAATGAGGAAGCTTGTGGACTGGGATTTTTTTTTTTTTACAAATTCTAATTCAAAAAAATAAGTTTTTCCAACGTTTTGAAATTGAGTCTGCTACGCTTTTTTTTTTAACACAACTTCTCCAGCAGTAGAAAACACCCGCTCACATGGCGCAGATGAGGCTGGAGTGCAGAGAAATTGTCAGGACAGCCGGAAGAGGTTTGGATATACTGTTTTTTGGTTTTCCCAATATCTTATAGGATCCTGAGACCTGGCAATATTGCCCTCTGCCAGGTATCTGCACCTCCTGGATGGCATCAGCTGTGGCACTTTTGGTCTGCCTGCCCACTTCGATGTCAAGGTGTTGCCAAAGGTTATCTACAAAACAACAAATTAGCATTTTAGTACATGATTTCCAAACAAGAACAAACAAAAAATGCTGAATAACATGCCTGAAGTGGGTGCAGACAGCTGTTGTGAAGACGGTCCCGGCTGGGGCTCATTTGTGCGTCTGATTACATACAAACATTCTGACCACAGTCCAGCGATGACCTCATTGCACTTGCAGGAACTGCGGAACCCCAGTGATTTAAATCTGGATTCAAGAAGTGTTGCTAGGGTCAACACACGTATTGACTCCAGATTGGAAGCAGTGTCTGTGACTCAACGCTTCAGGTGTTCCTGTAGGTGTATGGCTGCCTGTGTGTGCAAGGTTGAAGCATTACACTCTAATGCCAGCCATAGAGCATTTTCATCATTGGGATGACCTTTGACCCTGACACTCGCCTCTCTTCAGACAACTCCACTGTAGCTTGATAGAAAGGAGCAAGCACAAGAAGTGTTTCTCCTATGATGGTTTACTCATCAGCTCTAAGTGGAGTCAAATCTGTTTTTAAAGAGGCCCAGAGATGCCCACACTGCTTCCCTCTCATCATGGAGCCATGAAAGCATTTCAAATGTGCTGTTCCAGCGTGTTGGCACCTCTTTGATAAGTTTCAGGGTTGGTCTGTCAGGGCTCCAGCAGAGTCTGGGCTTGCTTTGCCTTTTTTTTGTTGTTGTTGTGTGTTGTGTCTCTGCTTGTCCTCCAGGGAGCGTGGTGGTGCCATTTTTGAGCTGGTGGCGCACACCTGGGGAACATCATCATCTGCACCTCTATTTAAGACGCCAGATGATCAGCCACCAGCGTCGGATTATTATGACACATGACCGGTAATTCCTACTATCCTGGAGCCTAGCTTCTCTGTTTCGAAAGATCCCAGAACCGAACAACCTCCTTCTCTCTTCCAAGCGACTTGGGAATTCACGAGAGGGAGCTCCCCCTCGAGAAGTTTGAGTTCGTCCGCCAGCCTTGGCGTCCCTTACCTGGATCCTCCGATTGGAGCGCCTTTTGTTTCCACTTTTAGGAATTTTGATCCTCCGACTGGAGCGCTTTTGTTCTGTGTTCTACCCAATAAAGGGTCGTTTTTGGTCCGAAGACGCTGCCTCACATCTGCTTTTGGGTCCCGCACCACTCCATTCATAACATGGTCGTCCCATCTGTTGCTGCACTTGAGCAAGCTTCTCCTGGGCTGTAGTGTTAGATCTAAAGTGTGTGACAGTGTGCCTAGCTTTGTGTCTGATGGATGTAATTGTGGGGATCTGATCACATGATTTTCTTACTAATAAATTGACAGTATGTGCAATGCAAATTGAGTGCCGAATATGGAGCTGTCTAGTGGATGTAATCATGCTTGGTGCTGTGTTGGTCACGAGACACTTTACTTTATTGGTTATGGCCCAGTCCTCCATCATGCCCCTTCTGACTTGGGCCAAATTGTTAGCAGTGTGACTTTGTGGAAAGTATTGCAACCCCAACACAGATGTACACAACTGCCAGTTCTGATTAATTTAGTGACACGTAAGAGCCAAATAAGCCTCCATGTTAATAGATGTCCACCTGTCAGCTGTTATACTCACTGCCAGAGCTTGCTGTACTTCCATTTTCACTCGTTCCCATTCCTCCTCGTACTTTTTGGCCACCATTTGTTTGATGGTCTGAAAATTACACCAAGTCAAACCAAAAGCAAATCAATATATTTCTATTACACATTAAATACACTGGATATATCAACTACTACTTTAGATAATTTCAACACAAACCTTTCTGGTTGGCAAAATATATGAGGGATGGAGGACCTGAACCAGTTTCCTGAACCCTTCACTCTCCACAATGCTGAGGGGCTGGCAGTCTGGTGAAGAAAAATTCAGGTAAAACCACAAATTAACTCCAAACACCTATTCTTATAATATGTCCCCTCGTGTTTATTAATGTGTTGTAGTTGTTTCTCCTTTGGAATCAGGGAAGGGGCCGGTTCTGCACTTATTAATGGATTGGCCAGGGAAGGAGGAGGACACGTCCAGTTCATCACGGGCGCAGAAAGGATGCAGCCCAAAGTAAGACAGTCCTAACTTTCCATCACTCTGTTTATGTTGGACAGTTGATTATCCAATAACCCAAATGCCATGCATTTAATTAGACCTTTAGGGACGCATTATATGTCCATTGCAGCAAATAATGCCACCTAAGCGAAGGTGCTGAAGATTGATTTTCAAATTCACAAATGGCTCCTCTGTTTTCTGTTGCCTCATACCTGTAGCATGTACAATGACGACAAAGTTGAATCTAATCTCATTTATTATTGTTGTATGTGATTTATGAAAGTTATATATTAATGAAGAACAGTATTGCATGCCATGAACCAGAGGATTTTTTATTTTATATTTGCATAAAAACAGTAAAAAGAGTTTCTTTTTCACATAAATCTATAACGAACAAATTTGATAAATAAAGATCAACTCATTACGACATAACAATCAGTAACAAATTTCCTTCGACTGCTCTTGTTGTAGTTTAGAGACAAACTTGTTTTATTTCAGTGGAGGTGGTGATGCTTGTGAAAGTCAAAATTGGTAACAAAATTCTGCCATGAAATATGTTTTAATAACTTTGGGTGTAAACAGGTGATGATACATGTTGATGACAAAGATTAGAGGCAGGGTCGTTTCATTACGCAGTGATGATGGTACAGCCGCCCCTGTCAGAACGTTTGAGAAAAAACAGGAGATAATGAAAAAAAGGAACAAAATCTTAAAGATTGTCTCATTTCTTCTTCATTAGGTGATGCAGTCATTGAAATTTGCACTTCAGCCAGCTGTGATGGACGTCTCACTCGTCTGGGATTTGCCAAAGGAAGCAGCTGTTACTGTTCTCTCTCCACCAATCACATCAATTTTCCAGGGTCAGCGGTCGCTGGTTTATGCTCAGCTTAGTGGGCCGGTAAGAGAAGTACTGGATGTGGCTTTCTTCGGATTCTTTAAGTGAATATGTGTATGTCTGCAAATGTGCTGACCGACTGTGTGGGGTTTTCACAGAGCTCAACAGTGGCAGAGGGTCATGTGACATTGAACTACAACCTGGCTGGTGAACTATATCAGAACAAACTCCACTTCAGCCTCAAACCAGCCGAAGACTTTTTTTTTGCCTCATTCTTGTCTTGATGCAAAGTTTAATTGGTGAAAATTTTCTTTTCCCTTCCTGCCAAAGTCAAAGTAATGAAATGCTAATGTATTATTCAAATGTAGTTTTCTTTAAACTGATTTCACATTTAACATTATGTTGTTGTGCTTTTCGTTTAAATGTTCAGCCTCAGCTGAGCTTTACACAGTCCTGCATTGGGTTTTTTTTTGCTTGTTTTTTTAATCAGATAAACATTTAGGGAACATTTCATTGATGTTTTTACATTAAAACTATGACTGTGATGGTAATGGAGGTGGTAATTAGAGCTCTCTAGTTATTTGTGCTTTTGTGTTGTGGTCAGTGTCCAGTCAGGAGTGAGCAGTACCTTCACAGCGTTCATTGGCGTCAATAAAGATGCTGGCGAGGTGATTCAAGGACCTTTGCTGTTGAGACATATTCCAGCACCAAGTAAGTGTCATCCCATCAAAAACTCTATTCCAGGCTGCAACAGATGTTTATTTTTAAGATTGAGAGTGACACAAATATTTTTTACAATGTTTGTTGCCTCAGCTTGTATATAATCCAGAATATGATCACAAGCGTTGATTGCAAAGGTCACTTTTTTCAATTTATGTCATGTAAATAATGGTAATCCTAGAAAAAACAGACAGGATCAGCTGACATCACGTCAGTGGTTCTATCATTAATAAAGGTGTTGAGGGCAAAGTTGGGGGGTCACTGTCTCATGCTGATTGAGTTAGAACAAGAGACTGGAAGCTTTAAGAAAACCTTTTTGCATGTTGAAATCCAAGTCTTTAATGAAGATGTTTTGCAAAAAAAAAAAAAAAAACTTGTAAGGAAACTGTACCAGCAAACTTTGTGAAAACAAATGCTTGTGTCATCCTCAACACCTTTTTGCATGTTAATTACATGTTGACCTTTTGTTTTAAAGTGGCAATGATGCTTTGTCGTATGCCTGAGAGGGCTCAAGGTTCTGCATTCCACAAAGGCTCTACTTGATTTCACAGTAAATTTAAATTGACCAAATATACTGTGAAATTAAGTAGACCTTTTGCTGCCATATCTGTTGAAGATTCCTACTTTAAAGGTTGTTCAGCAGGTGCCTCTAAGAACTTCAACAAGTTGCTTCAGGGAAAAAAACAGGCAGCTTTACCTGTTTTCAAAAAAGTATTACAACACATAAAATATTAGATTATTTATTATTGAATATTTTTTAAATAATAATGTGTGTTCCATTTAGGGTTTCTTCTTTTTGTGTTTTTTTTTTCGAGTTGAGTCTACTTTTTTCTAATTATTTTCCTGTGTAATTTTATCTTCTTTTTTCTTCTCCTAATTTCATTTTTCATTCCACCACAGGTACAGCAGATTCTGATATTGAGACTGATAGTAGGCTACAGAAATCTGTAGAATAAACAATACAATGAGACAATTGCTTGTTTGTTTGTCGTTTGTTGTTTGGCATCCGTTACGTACAGTAAGTTTATAATTTATTAAACTACTAACAAAAACTAAAGTTTATATTTTATTTAACTACTAACAAAAACTAAAAACTATTTTGACTGGCCAAATTCTTGAGTAGTTTGATTGTGGAAAGAGGCTTCTGCTTGAGACAGCCTTTAATAAATGGGTCCCTCTACCCTCTTACTTTATGAAGAAATGATCTCTAGCTATACGGCAGAACAGGCAAGTGTAGCAGAATTTTTTCAGTTACCATCTTATAATCATTCTCACATTTTTACTTCATTTACACATAAGCTGATTTCAGATCCCTTGTCAACATTTCATGGACAAATGAATGGCATTTTACATGACCTCACCATTGTGTAAACCACCCAACACAAAATATTAGTATTTATTATTTAATATTTTTTAAATAATAAACTGGGTTGTATTTAGGTGGGCTTATTTTTTTGTGTGTGTTCTGGGTGTTGAATCTACTTTTTTAAAAAATTAAAAAATAGGTTTCTGTGTCTTTTTTTTATATTTTCTTATATTTTCTTATTTTCTAAGGTTGAATGTGCATTTTTTTTTTTTTTAGAAATTGTTTTGTTTTATTGTTGAAATTGTTTTAAATCCTCTCCATTCAACCCTCATTGTTGTGTCTTACATGCTCTGTTTTCTTTGATTCATTCAATCAGGTAGCAGAGCAAGTGTGGGCCACCATTTTAGCTCTGATCTGGCTTCATGCTGTGAAGCTGGATGCTGAGGAAGAGTGGAATCTCCTGGCCAAGAAAGCTATGTCATGGCTGCAAGCTAACGATGGTGAGGACTCATTTTGTTAATTTTTATTGCAGCACCATATTCGACAAAGTGTGTGGACGATGGAAATTCAGTGCTTGGTTGCAAAGCACAGAAAGAAGCTCTGGGACTGTGAATGTTGATTCAGACTGACATCTCTTCTCGTACACATATATATTTACTTAATCCCACACAATTTATTTCAGTGTAATCGTAAAAATGGTTTTGTTGCAAATTTACAGTAACAATTTTCCTTGTTTTTGTTATGATTATTGGATGACAAATAAACTTAAAGCTGAACATGATGTTTATTAAGAGGGTTATTAGAAAGACTCAGAAACCACTATCCGGCGTCTGAGGAGGGGGAAGCAGTGCACTGTCAACACTGTGTGTAGTGGGGATGGTGTGCTGCTGACCTTGACTCAGAAAGTTGTGGATTGGTGGAAGGAACACTTCGAAAACCTCCTCAATCCCACCAGCGTGCCTCAAAAAGACTCGAGAATATAAGAGTAGAGACAAATTAACTGGATGCAGATGATATCACCTTTATTGACCTTCGTGCTGCGCGGGTCCCGTGTCTGCTGTCGACACCTGCGTGTGCTGTTCCTCTTTTTGTGGCAGCCTGCCATGCCGTATTGTCCTGCGTTTGCTGTATTTGCTTGTTTCTCTCTCTCCATCATGCTCTCTGTCCTGTCTCCCTTTTCTTCTTCTCCTTAGCTGGCTTTCACCAGGATGCTTCCTCCTTGTACGTCTGGTCCTGCTCAAGGTTTCATAGAATAGAATAGAATAGAATAGAATAGAATAGAATAGAATAGAATAGAATAGAATAGAATAGAATAGAATAGAATAGAATGCTTTTATTGTCAATGAAATTCTTCCTGTTAAAAGGGAGTTTTTCCAGGCAACTGTGCTTACCTGGGGGTTCAGGCTCTGGGTTTCTGCTTCTGTGGAGCACCTAGAGACAATTCTGATTGTTAAAGGCACTATACAAATAAATAAATAAATAAAAAATGAATTTATTTTGAGACAGTTCACAGCAATTGGCTGGCTCTCTGGAAAGGTCAATCAAAGCTTTAATTAGTTTATAATGTGACTCATTTTTACTCACTGGAAGTGTTTGAAACATGTGTACATGGACATTTTTGAAGCAGTCCATATTATTCAAATGACATTACAGAGTAGAAAATTTTCACTCTTACTGTATATTTTCTATTATTGTAAGATGAAAAATTAAAAACAAAAACAGGACAGAACCTGGTAGTTTGGTCAGACATTTCTTATTTGTTCTTAAAATCTTCATAATCCAAATATAACAACCACAGTAAAGAAGGCCCTTTATTACAAAAACACAGTAGGTCTTTACTGTCTGTAAGGCTTGTGTTTTTTTTTTTTCATGTTTACTCTTGTTCATCTGCAGATGTTTACAAATGTATTTTTTCTTTTTGTGTTCTCATAAAATACTGTCTAAATTTATGCAAATGCAGCAAAAGGAGCCAGCTATGACAGCTTTGTAAAAATGATCATTTTACTCTGTCCAATGCCACATTTGTGTGTGCCAGACTGATAATCAGTTGTCAAGAAATGAACAGACATGCTGCTTATAGTTTATGAAGTATTAAACATATAATTGCCATTCATTTGTACATTTCTTTTTGCACAACTGTCAAGCTATTATTTTGTGAACTCAATTCATTTTCCTAGTAAAAATGACATTTCACATTGTCCACACATAAATTCAAGCAGGTGTTGAGATAAGGAAAGACAAGGAGACAAGGCGCTGATGGCTGAGGTACCGGTCCTATCGCTAAGTCACAGGTTCTTCCATCCACCCATCCATCTTCTGTACCTGCGTTATCCACACATGGTTCACAGGGGTCTGATGGAGCCTATCCCAGGACAATCAGGGGAAGAGAGGTGGGGTCCACCCTGGTTAGGTCACCAGCCCATCGCTAGGCTAACACAAAGACAGACAATCATTCACACTCACACTTAAGGTCAATTTAGAATCACCAATTCGCCTAACAAGCATGTCTTCAGACTGTGGGAGGAAACAGTAGTGCCCGGAAAAAGCCCACACATGGAGCCAGAGCCGAGATTCCAATCCTGAAACCTCCTTGCTGTGACACCATGCAACATGCTGCCCCTGCAGTTCCTTATTTTAGCAAATGTGCAAAATACTTTAATTCTATTAAAAAGAGTCTTGCTACATTTCCCCCCACACAATCTACTATATTTAGAGGTAATTAAGCTGAAGAGAGGTTTAGTTTGGAAGACTTGATGCATGCAGCGCTAATTACTGCTTTTTCAGCACCTTTTACTTCCTTTTTTTTTACTTCACAAACACCTCACTGGTATGACTACTGTGGTGTGCTGATAGAGCAGTGAGTGTATGAGCTGCTGGTGGCTCACCATAAAATTAAAGGGGTATGTCTTGCCCCAGGTTTTCACTTTAGAACTGGTGGGTCTAATTAATTGCTTTGATTATACTTGGTTCACTCAAACAGGGGTAAGAGTGAACCAGAGGTTTGGTTTCAGCTCAAACAGAGGACTCCTGTATCCGTGACTGCTCCAGGTACCTCGACCGTTCCCACTGCTCCTGCTTCTTTCTTCATTCTACCCACTTTTGTCATCGCAAAATAGAATCTCACCTTTACCTCTGCCACCTCTGAGTTTGAGCACTACATTTTAGGCAAAAGCACGATCTTTTCATCTCCTGTTGCTGGTCAAAATATATATGTATATAAAAGATAGGATAAATGTATTTTTTATTTTCTTTCAGTTATAAACAAATAAAGCATTCTGTAACACCAAATGATCAAATCTTCCTTTTAATTGGACTTTGTATTTTGTTTTAAACTTCTGTTTGTGTGACCAGTGAGGTTTCCTGGTTCTAGGTTTTACCTGTCTATGAAAGAAATCTCTCATTTTGCCTGTTCTCTTCATTCTGGTTTTGCCTGAATGCATAGCAACAATTCTTGCTACTTATTTATGATTCTCAGTTAGCTCTGGAAACTGTTGGGTGTATAGACGGTTTGTGTACTGAAGTTCCGGTGTAATAAATCTCTGACATTTTGTTTTTGTGAGCTCATCTATGTGTGAGTTTAGGTTATAACCCTGAATTACAGCTGCTCCACTCTGGAATGGCTTTAATCCAACATCTTTAATGTGGGAAGGGTCAACTGCTTCACCTTCTTTTAAGCATGTATGCGCTAGCTTGGCCTGTAGCTCTCTCAGCTTGAATACTTCTCTTTTCATTTGTTCTTTCCCAATCTGGCTCTCCACTTTGTGCCAGAAAGTGGTGTTAAAGTGCAGGTAGATCCTCCAGTCTAGAGCGTTCCACCTCTTGATCTTCTCTGTAGTGTTTGGCGAAAGTGGATGTCGAGTTTGTTTACTTCGACTATTTAGTTTAAAGGAAACCACATCTTCCAGTGACCAACAGAGGGCGTGCCTGAGTAAGATCATGGACTCGTCAAAGTATTCTGAAATGAGAACAAGATGAAATTCTCTCTGAATGGTGGCAATGGCCATCTTGGCTCTGTCCCCAAAATCTTCAGCATCTCCATTAACGTTGTTGTCAAATCCAAAGTCAAAAGCCAAAGCATTGTGAGCAAAATGATTGTTGGTTATAGATGCATTATAACTTCTCCAACTGTTTTCTAGGAAGCTGTCGAGGCTGTGTGTCTTTTGGAAAGCTGGGATACTCTTGTAGTAGATAAAAATAGACTCCATCATAGAAACTGGATTTCTCAGAATGGAAAAGTAGAAGGTATCTGCGGGCATCACTTTAGCCACCTGGGAGACAACACAGGCATTATTTAACATTTTAATAAATTCTCATTCTGCTTCCACAGCTATCTTTTAGCTACATTCTTTTCTGCATTTAGAAAGGAAATGACTTATTTATTATATGTGTTTGTCCTCTTCCCCACCCCTGGACTCACCTCAGATTTTCTGAACCTCATGTGGTTGCACATGATGTTGAACTCTTTCACGCTCCTGCTGCTGACACCTTCCACAAAGTGGGAGGCAAAGAAGTACGGATAGAATAGCTGACTGTGTTTGTTCAGAGGGAGGGCAAAAGTCAAGTTTCGCCTCTCACCGTAACGGTAGAGGATGTTTAAAATGGTGCTGCTTGCTGTTTTGTGTGTCTTGAGGAAAAAAATGTGAGACCTGGGCTGGCAAGTTGCGTCTGTATGAACAAAGTTGTTCAAGGTTTTCAAGGACTTTGTCCGACTGAGAGTGTTTGTGCCTGCAGTTGAACGTTTTTTGGCACCGACATACAAAGAGCGGGAAGGACTGCTGCTTGCCTTATTTCTGTGTTTTGATGGGGGCCACTTCCTGGGTAAAACTGCTCTTGCTGCCATCGCTGAGCGCGTTGCAAGGTTGATTCTATCCACGCGCGTCTGTAATGATGGACTCTCAGATCTTTGGTGCTGATGATAAAGATGATGTGACAAAGCCTGGGATGTTTCAGGAATATCAAAAGTTTTTTCTGACTGAAGTGACTTTTCCACAGGCCTTTCTGTGTGCAGATGGGCACCTTCCCAGCCATCGTGCACGGCAGATGGCTGATGCTCTTTGTGAACAGACACTCTCAGATGCGGCACTCCTGGTATCTTGTAATTCCTGTGAGGAGTCATAAACATAATTAAATAATCAGCATTGAAGTACAGAGAGTCTAAAACGATGCACCCTGTGTGTCTGTAAATGACGACAGGGTGCAGGTAAATGATCAAAGCAGGTCAACCAGTGTCACAGTCAGTTATCCTCTTTATTAATAATGTTCTTACTCACTGTCAGTAACATGCGCAGTAATACTGAGTTAAATGGAATCTTTCATTCTGTTCTGTTCCAGCAAATTACTCATAACTTTATTAACATACACATGCTTCATTCCCCACACACTTTTGCACGTTCTCTTCTGTGTCACAACTACGGTAAATCTTTTCCACAACAATGCAGACTGGAGATAACAGTCTTGTTGAATCGTCTGCAGATTTTTGCTGAGGAGACTTTAGAGCCGCCTCAGTGTGAAACTAGAACAAGGACACTGCAGAGAAAGTGACCTAGAAACATAATTTTCCCCAATTATTAATTAGAAATAAAATCACTATTTTTGCAGCTATTAGTAAAAGCAATGATGTTATAATGAAACTATTTTACATCTACAATAGTGTGATCGCGCTAACAGAAACTGACTGTGCAACAACTTCAGAACACCACACAAGCATTTACTTCAGCTTGGACAAAGACTGAAATCATTTTCTTGTCCAAGTCAGATTATTTAGTATGCTGTAACTTTACCTGGCCTGGTGTGCAACAAAGGTCTGAATAGCAATGCAAATCACAAAGATGATGAATAGAATCCACAGAGAATGATGTCTGCTGCACAGGCCTCTTCTCACACACCTGCAGGGGGTCAGTACAGAATACAAGTACAAACAGTGGACATGAAACTGGGAATTATGGCTCACCGACTCAAAGACAGTCCACTGCCGGGCACATATCAGTCACACCTTAATACCCAAGTGCAATTTAGAGTTTCCAATCAGCCTAATGCGTGTACTTTTAGTGTGGGAGGAAACCCAAGTACCGAGAGAAAACTGAGAAAGGCTACTGCAGCTCAATCTCAGCTGTGGCCGCCTGAATCCAAACAATCCTTTGTTCATGTCAGGTGCCGCAAAGATCAGATTTTGAAGGAGAACTAAGAGATAATGAGGTAGTTAAAGGAAATGAAGTGCTCTGTATATTTCCAGAGTGCACCAAACGAGATCTAATATGATATGCTGAACAGTCCCTGGTGCTGATGAAAGCTCGATTAGAGCTGATTAGTGCTCCAGCTTGTTATTTTAACACTTTGGGAAAACATTAAAAAACAAAAACAACAACAACAACAAAAAAACAACAACAACAAAAACGTGAAAATAACTTTCAACGACAATTTAATTATTTTCATTTGAACCAAGACACTGAATGGTGACATGATGTTACGTTGTAGAAAGTGGAAAGTCAAAAGAGCACTTTTCTCACTATATTTGTCAGTATACTTTCCAGAGAAACTATATGAGTTTACTACATTATGTCACGAAAAACTGGTAAATCTGCTCCCTAAACTACGCGCTCAAGTCTTAAAGAAAGGACAACGATACAGGCTGACAGCCTGGGGCTGCATGAGTAATCGACGTATATGTCTAATTCGGACTACTATAGGAAATTCCGAACGTACTCAATTAAAAAAAAAAAAAAAAAAACAGTTTGCGTGAAGTGCGCACAGAATTTGCGTGGGCTTCTAGCGCATCGTGATAAATGTTCTGATGTAAACAGCTCCGATAAAGTAACAACACGAGTGGACTTACGAGGACACAGCGTTGGTAGGCTGATCTCTGATCAGTTTAGTCAGTAAGGAAAACATCTTCCTCCCGGTACACAACTCCAGTTCTGACCCGATCCCTGTCCTGCGCGCTCTCGCCCTCTCTCTCTCTCTCTCTCTCTCTCTCTCTCTCT
>BJFM01000322.1:0-20134 GCA_016586285.1 Arothron firmamentum | reverse complement strand
TATTATTATTATTATTATTATTATTATTATTATTATTATTGCAATTATTATAACAACCACAGCTGACACAAAATGCTGTACATCATATGTAAATAAGCATGGAATAACATAAAACAGTAAAAGCAGGATCAAACTCAAACTGTGTATAAAAGCTATGGAAAAAAGGTGGGTTTTAAGACGGCTTTTAAAAATGGTCAGTAGACACCAACACAGTATCACTGTAACACGGATTGTTCAATAATTTAGAAGCAGCAATCGAGAAGGCTCTGTCCCCCCTGAGCTTCCACTTAGATTTTGGTACCTCAAAGAGTGAGAGGGACGCAGCGGCAGTCAAAAGAGTATGTCCATTCTGTACCGAAAGTGACTTCTTCGTGTAATGTATTACTTATTTGTAAGTTACATTGTGTGTGTTTCTGTGCCTCTCCTCTCCTCTCCTCTCCTCTCCTCTCCTCTCCTCTCCTCTCCTCTCCTCTCCTCTCCTCTCCTCTCCTTTCCTCTCCTCTCCTCTCCTCTCCTCTCCTCTCCTCTCCTCTCCTCTCCTCTCCTCTCTTTACCCAGCCGGCCATCAGCAGGAGGGTCCCCCTACATGAGCCTGGTCCTGCTCAAGGTTTCTTCCCGTTAAAGGGGAGTTTTTCCTTGCCACTGTTGCTTGTCTGGGGTCTGGCCCTGGGTTTCTGGAAAGCGCCTTGAAACAATTTTGATTGTATAAGACGCTATATAAATAAAGATTGATTGATTGATTGATTGACTAATAAAATTGGCTACGGCTGTGCCACAACCAGTCCTGGGCCTGTTTTAGAAAGCGGGTTTAGCGGAAGCCCTGAGTTAATTCGCTGTGATTTTCGTTTTCAGAAAGCCGGTTCAGTGTAACTCTGAGTCAGTCACCCGGGTAACATACTCCGTGAAACTAACCTGCTTGCTAGCAGGTTAGTTCCAAATAACCCCGAGTTTCTCCTGCTCTTGAAGCCTGCAGACTGCCGGGAGAGGATGATCCCACCCGAATAGACATTATGTTCCCACCATGATGTGGCAGTGTTACATGCTGTAATGAATGTTGGTGAGTTGTACAAGAGAGAAAGAAGAAGAAGGTTGAAGGAGTAAATGTGGTGTTCCAGAGAGCACCAACTACTAGTCTTTTATTCCTGCCATTTCCTACCCACAACACAACATACTGGCGACGAGGATGGCTCTGTATGGGATTTCGCCTTGTCTACACATTGCCAGTGATTCATGATTCCTACGACGATGCACTGAAGGCTTTAAAGGAATTTTTTTTTGCCAAAGTTGAACGTCATCGCGGAGCGGAATAAGTTTCGGCAGAGAGCCCCATGACCAGGTGAATCGATGGTGAATCGATGGCCCAGCACACAGTGGCCCTGCGGGAGCCTGTCGTACCTTGTGACTTTGGAGCTTTATCTGAAGATATGACTCAGGACCAGATTGTGGAGAAGATGTCAAATGCATGGATCAGAGAGCAGCGTCTGCTGCTGGAGGATATGCTAACGTTGGATAAGACCTGTGGACGGACCATAGCCCTCTTACCACCCTGCTGTCCACCAAAGGCTTCGGAAGAGCAGGTATTAGAATTTCGAGGTGGTCTGCTCGCCCAATGATTGCCCAGTACTGCAGCAAATGCTCAAACATCAGCAAAATGGCTGGCCTCAGGCAGCCAAAGGCCTTGACCCTGCCCTGCTGACCTTTTACAGGATACAGAATGAGCCAGCTGAGCTGGATGAGGTTTTGGTGAGAGGTTCTCACAGAGTGGTGATTCCTTTGGCTTTCCGACCACACCTCATTGATTTAGCCCATGATACGCACCAAGGTATGGTCAGGACGAAACAAAGACTGAGAGAACTCTATTGGAGGCTTGGTATGGATGCTGATGTTGAGGCTGCCATTATTTTTAATTATAATATTGGTGAGCATATGTCCAAAGTAACCATTAGGCTGCACGATTTTGAAACGCATTTGTAGTGGTAAAAAGTCACAGACAATGACGTGGTGAGGTTCGTGGCTGGTGAGGCACTGACTTCATCACAATCAGATTTACAAACATATATACCCTACAGACTACTTTATCCAATATTTGATTGGCAGCAGTTAATGAGTAATGTTAACCCATATGCTCATATCAGCAATCTTTACACATACAAAGTGTAGCGCAAAAAAAGCATATTTAATTGAAAAAAAAGTGTTCTTACATATAAAGTCCACTATGAGGCAGGAGAACTGCATGCCTCACCTAGCACCTTTTTAGCCGTTTTATGATTGCTCAGCATAAGAAACACATTTCACACATAGTTGTTGACAAAAAACACTACATTATATACATCAGCTAAACTCTGAAAATTTAAATCATTTTGCTATAGTTAATAATAGCATGCTAGCACAGTTAGCCGAGTCATTGCGCATTCCACGGTGAGGCTCAGCTGGCTCCTACCTCACTTCAGGTCTCGCCTGAGTGGTTCAACGGTAAATGTGAAAAATCTGTGATTTTAATAACAAATAACCTAAAACTGGGGAATTTAAATGGAAAATAACTTTATGGTACGAATCACTGTATAAATAAAAACATTTTATTTATTTTTTCATTTTACTTTTTTCTTTTCTTTTCATGATGACAGGCGAGGCCGTGCACGTCTGCACGTCACTTTTCACAAACACTCCAGACATCTGTGGAACATTTCCACAGAATTTCAGGTGTCAGTTTGATCATTAAATGTGAAAACAACAGCAGCCAATTACATAGAACTCCTGCTACAAGAACAATCAGTGTGCAAAGTTGTGTCTGTGATTAATGGATGATATTTAGTGAACCAACACTAAGTGGCGCTGGATCACTTCAACCTTTTTTTCTGTTGGCTATAATGGAGATAAAATTTAAACATATTCAGAAAACACATGTTTGGAGACACACATGTTTACAGGCGTTTAGGTGTTGGGCTTTCAATGCTAAACACTGGCAGTGATGGGAAAGCTAAAGATTTGGCTTTTTCTTTGTTTAGAGGATTTCTCCAATTAATTCAATCTAGTTAACACAGGTTAGTTGAAATGACTAAACGCTGTTTAATGAGGACAAAAGCTTGTATTTAAGTCATATCTTACATGTTTGAACTATATTTTTGTATTTCTTAACTTTCTGCCAAGTCCGTTTTGTGCCCGTTGGGTTGCACCTGTGGCTCAAACACACATATAGAGTAGGAATGTTGAATGTGTGGAACATTCAAGACCAAACATTTCTTTCTTTTTTTTTTTTTTATCTCTCTCCAATTAATAATCACCCATGGCCCCCGTTCAGCAATTTGAATTGAATTGAATTGAAAAGTTTCTTTGACTAGCTAGTGAGCTCAGATTTTTTGATATTATATGTATTGTTACAACAAACAGGATCATTTAAGGTGACCAAACCAACCCAAGAACCGGTAAGGATCTTTTTTGGATATAAAAATCAACTTGTGCTATGTGAAGTGGACTCATCATTCATGTTTTGTGAATTCTGATTGCGTGATTCTTTGAAGGCAAAAGAAAAATTGAAGGCCTCACTGACGTCTAATACATCACAGTTACAAACAGAAAATGAGGAAGAAGTAATTAGAAAAAGGATAATCAAGCCAATGACTGATGTTCAAAGATAGGCTAACATGCTTAAGTCAAGCTAACATATTTGCAAAGCTGTGCAGCGTGCTATTTTAGAGGTCAAATGACATAGTGATTCCTAGTGTGGATTCATAATGAGACTAAAATTGTGATGTCTTGCAAACAAGTGACAAAGACATTATAAGAAGCAAGAAAAAAGTAATCAAAGTATTCAATAGATAGATCTAATTGTAGTAGGTTGTTACATTTTTCATTTAACAGTTTTATCTTTACTGTACAGGTACATTTTTAAACTACACCAGTACTCTCTGGTCTCAGAAAATTCTCCCATCATGACTGCAGAATACTGAATTTTGCATAAGAGATTTTTTTCCTGTGGTTATAGGTCACTATTATCAGTGCTCTGTGCTTCCTTTGTGCTGCAGAAGAGGCGTAAAGACACACAGATCAATGGGTGTTAGGGGGATTTGGTCTACAGAAGATTTCTTTGTCTCAATGGACGGAGGTAAAATGAGCTGCAAGAGATGCCCTCACATGGCAAACATGGCATTGTGTAAATACTGACTTGCACATACATGCGCGCGTGTATACACACAAACACACACACACACACACACACACACACACATAAACATTGACAGCAGTTTTTATTGTTTTAAAACATGCCGTTCTTTGAAAGAGGTATCGGGTGATCTGTTCATGTGCCCAGTCTCTCTTAAATTGTTTTTAAATCAATTATTAATATTTATTTGAAAAGAAATTCAAACAAAGAGTTCATTGTGACCCTTTTCATACTGCGACTTTTTGTTGCGAGAGACCATGTGAGATTTTCACTGTTCATTGTAATAATGCTAATGAGACACGCGTTGATTGGCTGCAGAAAGGACAGAGAGGGAATGGGGGCAGGCCCAGTACATGCACGCATTGAAAGACTCCAAAGCAACAACAGACCCTTTGTCATAACGTTAGTTTCTAGTAACACACACACTCACTCGTCTTGTTTTGGTAGCAGCTCAGCTCACTGGAAGTCCCTCAAAAACTACAACTCTATGATAAAATTCAAAGTTTTCCCAGTCCTGTTAGTATCTAGTGTTTGCCCGATTAGCAGTTAGCTATTGTCTGTCTACAGTAATTTCAGGGTCTCATACACATAAAGCATAACGTTTTCACCTGGTGTCCAAAATTAGTGAAACATCCAGGCTCAAAATGTTTAGCATAGACATGAAGAGCGTCAGGGAGAGTCGCAGGAACATTGCTAATAAAGATATATTTAACCCACTGGTCTGTGGTAATTTGGTCTGCCGATGCAGAGACCCTGAAAACACCTTTGTGTTGATCTTGGCAACTGATGAAAAGAGCAGTTGACGTGGAAGCAAGGTTTGGACATCTTTCACATAACTCATCATTAACAGCGACACCCCAGCAAGCTGAGCAGGTGATTTCAGAGGTGGGTTTATGCAAATAACCTCTTGTGATGATGACATCATAGGAACAGAATCAAAACCTTGCCTTTTGGGTCGCTCTGGTATTCTGATTAGAATAAAGAGCCCAAATGGGAAAACTCAGCCACTTTCAAACTCCAGATTTTCAGAAAGGTTCCAACTGAGGTCCAACACCAATATACACATTTTAACAAGAAAAAGTGCGATTTCCAGGTGATGACGCTTTGAAAACATTTTTCGACTTCCTCTCTCTATGTCAGTGAAAGTTCTCAATCATCCAGGTCAAAGAATTTTTTTTTTCAGCTGGACTTTCCTGTGGTTTCTTGAAGATGTTGCATTTCTCATTCAAGGTGCCCTTTCAGTTCTAACTTTATGCTGAACAGAAGAATTTTCCTCCATAGTGCAGCAACTTGACAATGGTGAAAGTTAAATTTAGTTTAATTTAATTCAATTTAATTCAATTCAATTTTATTTAAAGTGCCAATTCATAACAATGTTATCTCAAGACAATTTACACATTAAAAAATAGAGACAGCTGCCAGGGCAGAGCTCCACACTGAGTAAGCCGTTGATACTGGCGACAGCGGCGAGGAAAAACGTCCCTTTAACAGGCAGAAACCTTGAGCAGAACCAGACTCAGTGTAAACGGCCATCCGCTGCGACCGCCTGGGAGGGAGAGGAGGAGAGGAGAGATGGTGAGACAGAGGAGAGGTGGAGATAGAGAGAAAAAGGAAGGGGAGAGGAGAGACAGGGAGGACAGAACATTGAGCAGAAGCTGCAGGATTCAGGCAGGGCCATGGAGAGGGTTCTGGATCCAGCAGCAGTACTAGGCCTCAGGAGGGTGGAGGTAGGAGATCCAACGACATGCCCTGGAAGTGCTGTAAAAAGATGGAGCACAAGATCTCCGGGGAAGATGGTGGGTTAGTGCTGAACCGGGTATGATGAATGAACCCCCCCCCACTCTGAAAGCTTTGCGTCAAAGAGAACTAATCCAGTCTAGAGGTCACAAAGGCATGGATGAGCTTCTCAGCAGCATCTAAGGAAAGGACAGGCCTTATTTTTGCAATGTTACGAAGGTGGAAGTAGGTGGTCTTTGAGATTTGTTTTATGTGCGTGTTAAAAGACAGATAGAGCCATAGAGACCTTTTTGTTGACAATGATATGAGAAGACAATTGATCAACATGAACAGAGGTGGATTTCTGATAAATGTTAACACACCTGCTAAGAACTGCAATTCTTGCATCTTTCACCTATAAAACTCAGGTTTGGCCTTCAAATTCTGGAGAAAATGATGTCATTAGGGCAATCACTATTACCTATTTACCACTGTGGCAGTGGAGTGCACGCAAAGTTTTTGCCTGAAAATCCAAACTTTGAATATTCATGAGCAGTATTCCTGTATTTCCTGCTCATCTCAGACTTTTTCTGTAACTGTAGGCTTCACTATGGAGCTCTCCATTCTGACCTGTTGGATATCCAACAGTTTAGATCCAGTTTGTAGCTATTTTCCCTGCTATACAGTATATTTTTTTTGGAGATGCCTCCCTTAAATCTCTCTGGTTCCACCCTGAGGAAGTACACCTTAAACTTTGAAAACTGCTATTCAAAATGAAAAGTAGAGTCAGTTTCGGCTCCTTATTTCCAGTCCGGCTTTGGCCAATTTCAGGTCATGCTTTCCAGATATTTGGCCCGCATCTATTTTTGCTCCATGTTGTCACTAAGAATTACTGCTTCATGATTCCAGTCAACTGATCCTAGCATTCTTGTGCTCTTTAATGGCAGCTTGGCAAATTGGAATTTGATCAAAAGTCAGTGGCGTGCTCATTTTTCCCTACTCAGTCAGTGGTCCAAAAGACCTATCTGCTGGTTTTTTTTTTTTTAGATAGACTGACCAACCCCGTGCACTATTCCTACATCTGTCAACTGCAGCTAAAAATGATTCCCTAGCCTCTGAAAAACCACAGCTCCATTTCTGCAATGGGCATTTCGCCACAGTGTCACAAGGGACTGTGGTGATGTGAAAACTTCTCCCGAGAGCCACTGCTATCCTGCTATCCGTCGACATTACATTAAACATAGAGGTCAAACAATCTACAGCTTGAATTAAAAATTACTTTAATTTAAAGTTAATTATTATATTAAAAAAGTAGTTTTCTTGGAGACTGGAAGGGATAACATTTTTAGAACCTTTTTTTTTTTTTTTTTTTTTTAGTAACGTAAGCAGTGGCGTGAACAGTCTGTTCATGTTTTTTCCAAACCTTTCGTACCCTGTTTGGCCCTTAAACATCATGATTTTCCACTTCTTCTGCATTTTCCTCTGTCATCAAATACTCTGACCACAAGTTTGTGAAAAATAGAAGACCAGAAATTATGAGACATTAATGTGCAAGCTCTCTCTCTCTCTCTCTCTCTCTCTCTCTCTCTCTCTCACACACACACACACACACACACACACACACACACACACACACACACACACACACACACACACTCTGTCACACAAACATACACACTCTGTATTACATGCGCACACACATGTGTGCACAGGCACACCTGCACGCGCGCGCACACACACACACACACACACACACACACACACACACACACACACACTTTGTAGAGATAAAAATTTGATTCTATGATTAAAACCCTGAGTTGTCAAAGCCCCTACCTTAATCAACTAATAATTTAGGCCATGTGTGTAATGATAAATTCTAGCTTATAACTATGATTTGGCTGGTTACAACTTAGCTTGTGACTCCTCATATAATAAGCTCATGGCTCCTCATGTATATGTCTCATGTAACAGAAGGTAATGACCATAGCTGTGTAAGCATGTGCTGGTGTGTTTTGCTAAAGCATAAAAACTTATTATACATACAATACATACAAACATATTTGGTCACTGTCGAGAACAGCTGACAGCTTGCTGAGTTATTATGAACAGTAACAACTTCTGCTGAGATCTCAACAATAATGTGTCCATTATGTACGTTCAATATAACAAGAAACAGCTGACGGTTCACACAAGGTTTGAACAACAATGCATGGTGTACAGATCTGCTAGGCCTCTGTTTTCTGTACAGGTCCGCCCGACCTTTTGAGTCATACGTTATCTGGAGCCTCAGTACTCCATGTCCTTGAAGGATGGGACAACAGGCTCTGTTTGTCTCGGGACAGTATAGAATGAACCTGACTGTAAGCTTTGTTCTGCAGTGAGTCTCTCGGGAGTTAAAAACCAGGCTGTCGGCGGCCGGCGAGGGCAGAGCGCGCCATCCCAAGTTCGGAGAGGAGCTGCTGTCTCTGCTGAGTGTTTTGGGGGCTCCTCTGGAGACTGAAGGCGGAGTGACGGCGAACTCTGCTCAAGTCGACTGACTTTTGGGTTTTAATTCGCCACTGCGTTTTGCCTTAAACTTTTTATTTTTCTAATTCCATTTGGATGTATTTTTCTTCAGTTAATTCTGGGTGACATTTTTGAAAAAAAAAAAGTCAACCTCTGGTACTCTGCATCACTTTTTGACACGAACACGCAAGCAGGTGCCTTCTGAATTCTTCTTTCTTTGAAAAGTAAAAGAGTAAATCAGAAGTTGATGGGTCGATGAAGCGTCATGAAGCGTTTCGAGACATTGCCAAACTGTATCGATACTGCGTCAATACTGTGTCACTGAATACTGACACCTGCTGGACCTTTAAAATCCCTACAGGCAACCTCATTGTTAGACTCAACTGATACTGATTTGATGACCTAGTATATAGAATAATATAATTTAAGTCATTGTAGTTTATATTTCATTATTTGATATCTTCATTTAAATTTAAAATATCTTTGATACTTTTAGATATCAATAAATAATGTGAGCATGTATCATAACTAGGGCTGTCAAATGATTACAAATTTTAATTGAGTTAATTACAGCTTAAAAATTAATTAATTGTAATTAATCGCAATTCAAATTATCCCCAAAATATGTCATATTTATTTATTTGTAAATTACTGTTAGAATGGAAAGAAATTACACAAGGCAGATATATAGTGTACAGCAACATACTGTATTGGTTCATTACAACCATAAATCCACACTGGATGGCATTAATATTGTTCAAGAAGATTATTTATATCTTAGACAGTATTCTTTTTCTCTTCAAAATCAACAAGACTTTTTCTTTCTTTCTTTCAGTAACTGGACAGTATTTTTTCCCCTTCTTCAAACTAGCACAACAGGGCCACTCTTTTTGTCTTATCAAAAATTTGGTCCACTGTCTTTTGCAACCCATTCAGTTATTGTGTTGGTTCATTTCTCCTCAGTGGAGTTGGTCATTGGCCGGCGTTCAGTTAGTGTGGTCTGTCGCGAGCTAGCTGTAGCTTTGGAACTGGAAGCCCCCGGATGCTTATGTTCGAGATGGTACTTTAGGCTAGAATAGCTCCGGTGGAACAGGAACTCCTTCCTGCAGTGAGTGCAAATTACTATCTGCTTATTTATTATTTCATCTGTATTCTTTTTAAACTGAAATACCCCATCCAGAGGGCCAACCTGCTCTTCCTCCATGTTTACATCCACCGCTCGCATGCATCCACTCTGCTCACTGTGCGTCACTGCACTTCTGAGTGGGATGATGGGATGTATGGGGCGGGTCATTCTGCGCATGCGTCAAATAAGTGAAAATTTTTGACGGCACTAATTCTAAAAATTAATTATCGCCCGCTAACCCGATAATTTTGACAGCAGTAATCATAATGTGAAAGTCTAAATGAATGTGTCGTGAATGAGGAAGCTTGCAGACTGGGATTTTTTTATTTTACAAATTTTTATTCAAAATAAATAAGTGTTCCATTCCAAATCCAGTGTTTTGAAATTGAGTCTGTTACACTTTTTTGACACACCTTCTCTCTGGCTGTATACCTGAGTTTATCCTGGGTGTATCTGCGACTTCATTCCCATGTCTGGCCCTATAATGCCTCAGCATTGAGGAGTTATTTTTATTTAAACAGGCAAGTTCTGTCGAACAAATGTGACATTTAACCTGCAAAAATGAATATGAACAGTAAACAGTGAAATGAGTTTGAATTCCAATTGATCAAGTGGAAACTCTGAGAGGAACAGGATGAAACAACAAGGAAATTAAAACAAATACCTTATTACAATATGAGATCAAAATAGTCCCACACGGCAGAAACCTTTCTTTTAGCTTGAGGCTGCTCCATAATACTTGATGAATTTGTCGATGAAGCACTAAATATCACAGATTTTTTTTGGGGAGATGCATTCCCTTGACAGATGCGCTTCCTTATCAACACAGTTTGGCATGTTAGTGTCAGTTCGAAGTCACGTGACTTTCTCAAAGCGATACGCGCACCGACACGGGGTTTGCTCTATGAGCTCGACACATGCGCCGATGCATCGGTGTTGCTGGACCCATCACTACAGTCCTGTCTAACCCACTTGTCCGTTGACTAACTTCTCTTGTCTTCTTGAGGTACCCAAGCCCGAAGCTCTTTCTCGCCTGTTCTCTCCCAAGGAGCTGGTGACTCCTCCCGCACCCATCATTCCCCCCTCCTGCGTTGTGGGAGCCGCCACCTGGTCGGTGGAGGTGCAGCGGAGAGTCCTCAGCCCCGGCCCTGGCAAGCAGTCGGGTTTTTCTTTGGTTTCCTTATCCTCCGGTTGAGCGTCTTTGGTTTAGTCTCGCTGTCGGGTTTTGCTTCGTCCCGCTATCCTCCGGTGGAGTGTTTCCTGTTTAGTCTCATTGTTTGAATATCGTTTTGTCTAGTTATCCTCCGGTGGAGCATTTGTGTTTAATTTAATTGTTTGATTATCACTTTGTCCAGCGTTTTGTGTTTTACTCTGTTGTTAGTTTTTCATTCGTTACTTACCCTCTGGTGGAGCGCCCTCGGTTCAAATTGTATTTTCTTGTTGTGAGAGCTAATTAAAGAACCTTGTTTTCTACCAGTTCCGCTTTTGGGTCCTCTGAACAATTGGTGCCTTAACAGAACGATCCAACCAATATGGACCCAGCGGAAAACAAATCCCTGACTATGGCCGCCACGGAGGTTTTTTTGGGTTGCCACGAGCAGGCGATCCAGATCCTCCTAGACAACATGGGGGCTCTTTCTCGGGATATGCGCTGATATGCGTTAGCAAATACTCTCCCCTCGTGTCTTCCCAGCGTTGCAACTACGGATACTGCCATGGTACGCTGTGATTCTCAAGATGGTGACCCCGAGTCTTATAGTGGGGACTTGGACAAGTGTTGCAGTTTTTTGCTTCAATGTCAGTTAATTTTTGCTCAGCGGGCTTGCACTTTTCCCACCGATGAGGCATGAAGATAAATTACATCTTTGGTCCTCTGTGGGGCAAAGCCCTCACCTGGGCGCAGGCATCTTGTACGCAGACCCACCTTAATTCTCTCCCACTAGAGGAGTTTGTCCGGCGCTTCAAGCTTCGATCGGCCTGACCTGGTCGGCTGCGCCTCCGACCGCCTTTTTTCTCTCCGACAGGGCTCGTGTTCTGTGGCTGAATATGCGGTGAAGTTCGGAACATTGGCAGCGGAGGCAGGCTCGGACGAGGTCGCGCTTTGGTCCGCTTTTCGGTGGGGCCTTACTGATCAGGTTCAGGACGCTCTGATTGCAGGGGCCAGGCCCGCCACCTTAGACGAGCTGATAGAGCTGGATAATTACCAGCGCAAGCGGCGTCGGGAGCAATCTCGCCCGTCCGTGTTGTCACACTGTTCCTCCTCTCCGCCTGTCCTGTTTACGCCCCTGTCGTGAGGGCCGTCTGCGTTTGAGGAGGAACCGATGCAGTTGGGTCGGGTTCGGTTGTCCGCGGTGGAGGCGCCTCACCACGGGGTTATGTCTCTGTTGTGGTCAGGAGGGACATCGCATTGCCAACTGCAGCGTGCGGCCAAAAGACTGAGCTCGTCAGCGCACGCAGGGGTGCTGGCGAGCGCAGTCTCCACCTGCCAACCCTTGACTCGCGTGCTGCTGCCTGGCACTTTGCTATGGGCTTGCGAGAGGCTTCCGCTCACCTTTCTAGTTGTCTAGTTAACCTCCGGTGGAGCGCTTTGTGTTTAATTTAATTGTTTGATTATCACTTCGTCCAGTTATCCTCCGGTGGAGCGTTTTGTGTTTTACTCTGTTAGTGTTGCGGATTGTGGTTTTTATGTAGGACCCAGACGCAGACACGGGGAGGCAGGTCGAGAGCAAAATAACCCCTTTATTGGGTGTACAAAGGGCAAAACAGAAAGCGTTCCCAAAAGAGGAAAAAACTGACCACACATGAGGTTCACAAAGTCAACAAAGTGGAGGTTCCTCCGCAGAGTGTCCCAAAACCAGAGCATGAGAGTCCTCTGGGGAAAACGTGGCGTCCTTGGGAAGGCAGGCAACTCACTTTTTAGCCGAACTCCAAGACCCACAGGAAACAAAGAGATTCAGTTCTGGCCGCACTCGGCAGATGAGGGGGGAAGCAGTCACGGGCACGATTGTAACTGCAACTCCAACCAGACTAGAACTACAACTAACAATCCAGCAGTGAGCACAAGCTGCCAGCGTCCCTAAATCAGTCATTGACGGGCTGATAAGCTGCAGGTGTGCGCTCACCTCTCCAAGTATGCTCTGCAGTTGCAGCCCATTAATTGCATGAATTATTTCGCATTTTAAAAGCTATCTCAACAAACTGCCCCTTGTATGACTGTCAAAATTCAGTTAGCAACAAAGTATCTGATTTATTCAGATATTTACATATCTGAAGATATCTGAGCTGCGGTCAAAACCCTGAATTGTTAAAGCCTCAGCCTTAATCAGCCAACAATTTAGGCCATGTGTGTAATAATAAAATCTAGCTTGTAACTCCTGATATGAGTTAGCTTATGACTCCCCATGTACTTATCTTATATAATCAACTGTAGTCACCCTCGCTGCATAAGCATGTGCTGGAGTGTGTTTTACTTGGTATCATCTTTTTATTAGGTCATTATCTGAAACAGCTGACAGCTTTCTGAGTCATTATGAACAGCTAACAACTTCTGCTGAGGTCTCAACAATAATGTGTCCATTACATATGTCAAACGCCACCTGAAACAGCAGATGGCTAACACAAAGTTTGAACAACAATCTGGTGTACAGATATACAGTTGGTCTGGTCCTGTCACAGCCGTCGGTCTGCTCCGGCTGTTGCCCTCCCCTCTCCGTCTTACCTGCGGCACATCCCTGATCAGCCACACCTGCTTTCCATCTGCAATCAGTGAGGGCAATTATAACTCAGACTTTGAGAGGCTCTTTGCCAGATTGTCTGTGCATTTTGTCGCATGCTCCAGCATTCTGACTGCCTGTTTTTTGACCCTGCCTGTTTGACCTGATTATGCTGAGACGCCCTGTTAAGGCATCTTGCTTTTGTATCTGATGATGAGATTGCCTGATCCCCTGTCTGCCTGTTTATTTAACTATCGTGTCGCTCTTGGATCCCTGCCACGAACCCTGACAGGTCCATTCTGTTCTGTGTCTGTTTTCCGTACATGTCAGTTTGATCTCTTTGATTCATATGTTATCTGGGGCCTCTGGGGCTCCATGCCCTTGAGGGATGAGAAATAGACACCGTTTGTTCCAGGACAGTGCAGAATGAAGGTGATTGTTAGTTTTTTTATGAGTTGAATCTCTCTGGAGTACAAACAGCAAGCTGTCGGCGGAGCAGAAGCCATCACCCCAAGTCTGCAGAGGTGCGGTCTCGGTTGAACATTGCTGCCATACTATTTTATATGTAAACATCTTGTCACAGCTACTACTCCGGTGTGCCTCCCTCCCCTCTCGTCACACCTGCTCTATGTTCCTGATCAGCCACACCTGCACCTTGTCTGTATTTAGCGTGGCTACTTAAGCTGCACGATTGCCAGATCATCTGATATGCTCCTGTGCTTACATGTTGCTCGTTCCAGCATTATCTTTGTGGACTGATTTTAGGGATATTGACCTTACCTGTACCTGACCTGATTTTGCTGCAACAACCTTGTAAACCTGATTGCCTTCTGAACCTGACTGTGAGACTGCCTGATCCTCTGTACTTCAGCCTTGAATAAAACCTGGTTTTGTTCACATTTGTGTCACTCTTGGGTCCCACACTGAACCCTGACACATCTATAATTTGTGGCTCATTATGTTAAAATTACAGGTGGTCAATAAGGAATATGTAAAGCATTTAACCATTGTACTGTCAACATTGTAGAAATATAATACTGAAACAGTTTCCCAGCACACCAAGTTTCATTGTTCTAAAAATTTGAGTGATAAATTAAAGAAAATGGAAATTAATAAAAAAAAAAAAGTCTAATTCACTGTAGAAATTGAACAGAGACAACCCTGGTCAACTGATATGTCATGGCAGTATATCACATTAAAGTACTGCATACCTGTCAATATTTAGCACAATGTGCATAACAGCATAAAGGATACAGCAGGGTCAATGTGAAAATGAACAAGTAATTCAGCAAACTGAGGTCTAGTTCCTTGACTTCAAGCTCAGATGGCTTTGAAATCTGATTCTTGGAAAGCATCTGTTTCCTTTAAGAAGAAATGGTTAAGAGTTTGAAACTTTGTCAGTTTTGTGTTATAACACTGGTTAAGGGTACTTAATATAATACTTAATTAAAATGTAATGAATTTAACTGTAAATTGCAATATTGGGTTGCTTGTTTTCCTGCTAATAATTCTACTCAGTTACTGCAGTTTGCTCAGAAAAGTAAATTCCTGTTTAATTTTACCCATTCCTCCAGATCTGCATTTTCTAGGATGCCCAGGCATGCACAGTAACATGGGTTTGGACTAGGATTACCATCTTTTATACAGAAATTGAAGGACACTAATTCCAGCAGAATTATCACTGCTTCTCTCAAGTGACAAGGCGGCAAGATGGTGATGTTTATATTTTCCCCCATTGTGCTTCTCAGGCAAGTGTGTGGCCGTCTCAACACACTGAATATCCGCTCACAAGTGCAGCTGGATACTGGGATGGTCAGAGAGATCTGAATGACTCGTGTCAAGGTTGGGAACATGACTTGATCAAGCAGGCTGAAAACACAATCCATGTCTGTGATCAGAAGGCTTTTCTGCTATTTGGCTAGGAAGTTTTTCGCAACTAACATCTGCCCAGTTTTTAAATCAACACTGTAGTGGTCCGCCAGACCTCTGAGGTCCTCCTCACAGGGAAAGTTGTCAAATCCTGGATTACAAGCCCGAAAATCTCTTAAAATTTGGTTGTTAAGAGATGAAAAATGCTGATCCATCTCAGTGATCGTCCTTTCAAGGCAAGTTAGACACAAGTTTGTAGTTTCAACTTCTCGCATCACCTAGATCACTGGCTGCCCCACAAACAGAGCCCACTACCTCGTCCTCAAAATGTTTCTTTTTCTGCTTGTGTCTGGTAACAGCACCTGACTCTGGGATGTAGTTGGCTGCACATAGGGCCTTTACTTAATCATACAGCTCAGCAGCCTTCTCATGTGTACGCATGTCTTTAAGAGTGGCACACATCGCATTTATACTCCAGCTTTGGCCAGGTCTGCTGTTTAACTTTGCAGATATTTGTGCAGGTTCTCAGTCTCAGACGAAAAAATGCTTGAACATCATCAACAGATACTCTGTGGAGAACCTTGCAAGTCTGACCTACTGTCGTAGGGTCGTTGATGCTGGACAGGAACTGAAGCACTGCAGAGAGATTGTCTATCATGGCATTAACTGACTGCAATTGGCATGACCAGAGAGTTGTAAAAGTTCAAATGGCTGTAAGCTAAGCTGCTTTTGAGTCTCTTTGAATTTTTGACGGTGAATTAGAGAGCCAGAGAAGAATGTGCAAAAAATGTATCTCAACTCGGCTTTCTTCACTGCACACTTGTAACTTAAAAAGGTGAGTGAGGTCACAAAATTCTCCAAAATGTGCTTTGAATAACTGTAGGAGATTAGATCTGAAGCCAGTGTAGCGCGAAGCTCACATCGCATGAGAATTTTTAAAACTAATTGGAGTTCTTAGTTATCAGACTGTACTCGTAAAAGTTGGCGCATCGCACGTAATACATAAACAAAATCAGAAATTTTTTTATGTAAGAATTTAATCAATCTCTAAACTGAAAGCATCAACTCTAAAGCAGTGATACTCATATTTACCTCCCAATCAACAAACTGAAAATAACTGCCGATAAATGACAAATTTATTAACATACAAATAAATGATTAGGGTCAATGAATGAAATTATACATATGCACGGAACTTCAATGTAAAATGGTTATGATGATATTATTGTTAGGATCCAGCTTGCTGGCCCCCTTTGTGTATGGTGTATCCTTTGTCCTCTCCAGAGAGGGGGCTGTTTCCCTTGGTCCAGCAAACTGCTGGATTGTTAGTTGTAGTTTAGTTGCCGTTGCAATCGCTGACGTTCCCATGAGTGTTTCTCCTTTACCTGCTGAGTGCTGCCAGAGCTGAACCTCTTTGTTTCCCGTGGGTCTTGGATTTCAATTCTAATGTGAGTTACCTGTCTGTCCCAAGACGCCATGTTTTTTCCCTGAGGACTCTCTTTGTTCTGGCTTCTGGAAAAGCCGCAAAAGAACCTCCAGTTTGGAGTATTTGGACCTTTTTGGACTTGGTGTTTGGTCTGTTCTTCCTCTTTTGGGAACACTTTCTGTTTTGCCCTTTTGTACACCCAATAAAGGGGTTATTTTGCTCTCGAACTGCCTCCCCATGTCTGCGTCTGAGCAATAGACCTGCTGAACTTTTGAACCTTCTTGAACAGAGACGTTGGTTCTTCTCGGGTCCGGATGTCTGCTTTCGTTCTCACCCAGCTGGTGGACTTACGATCCAAGTGAGAGGTTTGGCCTGTGCAGAAGGCGATCCTTGGAGTGTTGGCAGAATAGTGTGGTCAGTCACTGGCCCAGGAACAGATGTGGTGACTCAGCAGGGGGCTCTTCCAATGGACTCTTGATCGTCTTTGAGCCAGCGTCACTTTTGTCTGGCCAAACAAAACTTATCCACCATGATTCAAATTTCTAAAAATGTAAGAAATTTGAAGAACAACCTTTTACGGGTGCAGTATTTGAATCATTTAAAGAAAAAGATTAACAACAGAGTGTCAGGATAACTCCATTGAAAAACTCAAGACTAGTAAAGGAAAAGAACTCGAAAGCTCAATTTTAAAAGTTGGCTTGAAACGAACAAAGCACAAATGAAAAAGCCAATAAACAAAGAGAATTAGAAACACATCAAGATCGTCATGCTGGCCTCACAGACTAACTTCAAACTTGGAAAATGCTGTATTCAAGCCAAATTAAACAATAACAACTTTGACTTTATCTGCCAGAATTTCACTGAACATTAATGGATCCACAGATGCTTTGATTTGACTTTGCCTCACACGGGGCACCAAAATATGTAGAGGTAAAGTTCACACCGTGTGGAAATGTCTAAAATGAATGCATGGCGTTCTTAATTATCAGACTGCACTCGTAATAAAAGGGGCACCAACTCTAATTAGAGGAAAACATAAACAAAATATGAAATTTTATTATGTCAGGAAATATTAATCAAGTCTCTAACTGAAAATGTGCAGTTCTGAAGACAGTGATCTATGAGTCTACTTTCCTAATCAACAAACAGGTAAACGCATTCGATAAATGATTATGTTGAATGAACAAAATTATATGTAGAGGTCTGGAATAAAACAGAAGTAAAAAACGGGCACTTCATAATTTCATTTTGCATTTAATATTGTTATTTTTTCTGTTTTAATACTTGGTTGGTCTGAAAACTCTTTTGAGTTTGATGTAATTCCTACTCCAGTCAGTTCGATGGTGTATTTCGCGCACTGACCGCGAGTATGTGGGGCACGGTAGAAGAAGACTTCTTCCTCTTTTGTGGTGAAGTAAAAGCAACTAAAACGTGTCTACCTACTCTTGTTTTGTCACAGGTTGGTAAAAGTGAAATTCACAGCATTAATGCATATAACCTGAGTCATAAAAACCTGAGTCATTAGATGCATAAAAACATCTAATGACTCAGGTTTATGTAATGCATAAAAACCTGAGTCATTAGATTGTTGCAAATGTATTGGTTTATGTGTGTAAGTGGGAAATATGCATATTAATGTATTTTTGTGTGAAAATGTAAATTCGTTTTTAAGCTAACCTGCTAACTACTGGCATGTAGGAATTACTAGCTAACATTAATCCAAACCATTTGAGTCTAACACATTATAATTTCTTGTGAAAACATTTTTCATACACAGTAAATTACTGGGTGAAAAGAGATCTTTATCTTAAAACCAGTAAGGTAATTGTGAAAAAAGTAAAACTACTTTGTTGTAGCCCTTTTGAAGGTCAGGGTTACTAGTACACATGCTTTTAAGTTCATTAATGGAGCATAGTGACATATTGTACATTTTGTTAATTCATACAGTTGAAGAAATAAATATTATAAATACATGGTTAATTAATACATTGCTAAAATAATAAATAGAGTAAATGCAAGTTAAAAACAAGGTCCATATGTGTACATTTTCAGATATGTGTAAATCTTGTGAGAGTATATTTTTGGATACTTTTGAAATTGTGAGAATCTGTTCTATTGTTATTTGTTGTGAACAGACTTCTTCCTCTTTTGTGGTGAAGTAAAAGCAACTAAAACGTGTCTTCCTACTCTTGTTTTGTCACAGCCACGTACTTCACACACACCCGTATGCCCTCTGAATCCCAGAGGAGCAACATATACATGTATAGGAACTTAACGGTGACAGTGATATTATAAATGTACTGATTGGAGCATGGCGATGAGAAATTTCAATAAATAATTTATCCTAATTAAAATAAATCCTATTATCAAATTTTGATTTTAATTAATTTGATTATTTTGAGACACCAGTAGTGACCAGAAGACCTGCGGACCTTTAGTCGTACTTGGAGATGCATTGATTCCTGCAGTCTACAGTCATTCTCACCCAGCTGAAGGACTCCCAATCCAAACAGGGGTTCAGGCCTGCCAAGACGATGTTCATTGTAGTGGACACAGGGTGGTGGGATTTGTTCAGCCCCAAGGATATCGACAGGTGCGATAGCTCTGTAGCTGTCTTTCCAGTGGATTTTTGATGGTCTCAGAACCAGCATCAGTTAATTTTGTTTGGCCAAAGAAAGTTAAACTATCGCAGTTCAAAAGAATTTTAAAAATTGTAATAATTTGGAGTACGTTCTTTTACAGATGCAGTACTTGAGCGAATTTTGAAAAAGCTTATTTTCAACATAAGTCTCTGATAACTTGTATTGAAAAATATGTAAAGAGAAAAGTTTGGTACCAACTCTTAAAAAGTTGGCTTGAAAAACAGAGTGTAACTAAAGAGCACCAAATGGGCACCCCCTTGGGTGGTTTGGTCTCAGATAGCTTATGCATAATGCAAATTGCTTCCTAATGAGCTGGAATTCCTCTGGTTCTTTTGTTGAAAATCTTATTTCATATAAAAATATCACTCACCTGTTTCTCACCGTCATGTTAAACGTATTTTTAAAACATGAATGAACACATTCATGTTCTTCTTCTCCATAAGAACACAGGTAGAAGTTCATATATGCTGTAATATTAACATGTCAAATTCCAAACTTTGTTTAAGAAATTGTCAACAAACGCACAGAATAACGTCAGTCACAAGGTAGATATATAATGCAAACATTAGGTTAAATATTAATATCAAAACTGTTCCTGAGAACACATTCCAGTATTGCAAGAAATGGCAGGAAACATTACCATTCATGGACTTTAAGCAGTGCTGTGTTTCCATGGTAAATTGCGGTTTAATCAAAAAAGCAAAACAACAGAAATTCGTTATATTAGAGACTACAGAAACGGGAAGGAGATGAATCGATTGCTGATAAAATGTACAACAATCCAAGCAAAGTTACAATTGACTTTGATGAATGTTTAAGAGTGTGTGTTTTCAATGTCTATGAAGCAAGATTTTATTAACACGATCGTGGGCTCTCTACAACATTGGGCTCTCACATTTGATGTGACAATTTTTGGGGAAAAAATTGTCACTTTCACTGAGAACAAATGGGCTAGTCGCTAACATTACCCAAACA
>BJFM01000319.1:680969-704568 GCA_016586285.1 Arothron firmamentum | reverse complement strand
ACTCTTGATATTTTGTATCACTGAACAAGTACAGTAACTTAACAGACACTTTGAAATTAATGGAGTCATCGGTGGGCAGTTGCCTTAATATGACACTGGGTGCTGCTATTGCAACAACAGAGCTCACTGGAAACCATATTTCCCTCTGATTGTTCCACCCAGCGTGCCATGTTGTCAAAACTTGTGACGTAAGTTGAAGAGGACTGATGGCATTCAAGTATGAAATGAAACCTTTTTCATTACAAAATATTTTAAAGCGATATATCGTGTGATAAAACTACAGCAAACAACTCTGGCCAATGAATGTTCAAGCATCAGTGAATTATTATTTCTACGGCCTCAGTGGTACCGTTTCCTTTTATTGTCCGGTCTATCTGGGCCAAACCAGCCCTTAAGTAAGATTTTAAACCCACATGTACTGAAAAACCTTTCAGGCTCACATTAAGATCATGGCACCACCAATTACATTCTGGTGAGCTTGTTGAGACAAGCCCAGCCCCTCCACTGACAACCCCGTAGGGATCTCTGCTGCCTCTCTGCTGCTCCTCTCACCAGGGAAAACCCCTGTCCCACAAGGACTTCCAAAATGAACTGGTGTCCCAGCTGTATAGGGTGGACAGCAGAGGCCTGCTGCTTCACTAAGACGAGCGCTAATCGCATTCCTATTACCATGGTAACAGATTCCAGCTTCAAAGCCACACAAAGATGCAGCTTAAACGAAAAATGATCGAACTACTAAATTGTGACTTTGTAGGCAATTAAACCTTGTGTTTGGGAACACAAAGCACTGCTGTAGCGCTCTGTATCACCTTGTCGGTGACAGGCACTTAACAGATAGAGTCACTCGTGGGTCTTTCAATCAGTGTGCAGACATGAAAATAAAGTGCCAAACTGAAGAAACGAAGACTCAGGCATCAAATGATTACTGTTCACTGTCATAATACACACTTATATTACAAAATAACAAAATGTACTGAAAAATCAAACCAGGCTGGATCACCAGCAGTGAACAAGAGCGGATGGATGGGTGATGATCCCAACATAGAGAATAATAATCTTTCAGTGGTTTTAAACCATAATCAATGCAACACGGGACTGGTGAGTTCATAATTCTTTATAAATTCAACACCCAATAGATTGTTATTAACAGTATGCAAAGACTTTTAAAGATATTTGTCCTAAGTATTCCTCTTAGGGCTCAATCTGATTGCCTTGTGCCAGTATTGTTTTGTTAGCTTGCTCTGAAGGACCTTGTGTTTCTTGGCAGGATCGTGGTCCAAAATCTTTGGTTTGATCTTTTAGCCTCGTTGTATGTTGGCAATCGAGAAATCAGTAAAACTGAAACATCCCTGAAATTGAGTCCTTAAAATCTGACAAGGAATCCCAGACAGGCATTCGGTGGCTCCTTATAGATTCTCATTTGCTGCTCTGCAATTTTCAAGCAGACATTTTGGTAGATGAGAGCGTATGATTACAGCTGACGCATTTACTGCCAAAGCGTAGACATTGTATAATTATTCTATATTAAGTCTTAGCCCAGCTTAGTGCAGCTATAAAAATAGAAATTCCTTGAAAATGACTACGTGTGTATTAGACGCAGCTTTTAATCTGACGAATTCAGAGTCTTCAAACAAACTTTTTTTTTTTTGCCAACACTACAAATACAATTCAAGGGCAGTGCGAGTTCAACTCTGAGGATAGTGTCTACTCTTTGTGGAGTAAGTTGCTGTTTAAACATGTTCCACCATCAAACCTGGAGCAGGGACTAATCTGACAGGTGCTTAAAGGCTAATCCTCAGACGAATGATGGCTGTGGTCCAGCTTGTATCCAAAATATAACAGATCAATGGGAATGTGGAGACATTATTATTTTAACATTAAATGCAGTGTTTCTCTCATCCAAAAGGGGGGGGCAGGACAATAGTGGGGCAGTCTTTGGCACCTCGTGTACAAAATGATTACGTACGTTCCAACAGAATAAGGAAATTTTTGGCTATTTTGCAAAATCATCTATTAATCAAAGAAAAGTTCAAAATGATGATGCCCCCCCCCCNNNCCCCCCCCCCCCCCCCCCCCCCGAAACTTTTCTGGCTGGATAGTACGGCACATACAAGTATGACACCAGATTGAACTTGAAGTAAAGAGCGCCAGCCCCAGTGTTTACACTTTTGGGATGTGACTCAAAATGTAAAAATGTTTCAACAACAAGTCAAAGTGGTTTGTGGTCTCTGGCACATGATATGAGTGTGAAAGTTTGATTAACAAGATGTACAGTCCAAGTTCTGCAGGTACGATCCACAGGGTGAACTGGTGACACCAGGGGCTTACACACGAGAACAGCCGTGCATGACACACAAACAGAGTTTTAAATTGAAAAACAGCCAGAGTCTGAATTTGTACTTGATGTGTACTCAGTTGGTTTTCCAGCCACTTTCACCACACACTCACTCAACTATGTGGATTCCAGACCAGTGTGTGTGTGTGTGTGTGTGTGTGTGTGTGTGTGTGTGTGTGTGTGTGTGTGTGTGATGCCAATATTGAAGCATCATCATCCACAACTATGGTGCTATTGTAATGTCCTCTTATTTAAGTGTGTGATTACTCTGGTCATTAATGTCTTAAACTTTTTTAACCAGTCATTCCAAATGTGGAAGCAGCAACAGGTGATGTGATTAGTAATGGGCTACTATAGCAACAAACTAGAACAGCAGATCTCAACCAAGCAGCTCATTTTTCCCACATATTGTGACTTACACCTGTAATATGTATATGTAGGCAGTAGTGATACAAGGTTACATGACATAGTAGGTTGTTTTATGATCAAAGCAGTGAAAAGAGTGAAAACAGTGAAATTCCATCCTTTTGCAGACAGAAATTACTGTTTAAATAATTGTAAGTGTCTCATAAAGGACAGACAAAGTTCAACACGAACTCCCTGTTGCGGCTGATAGCAGGGTGACCTCTACACACGCTTAGATTTTAACCTGATTTTACAGACCTGTGATTATGGTTGAAATCTTTCCCTTAGTTAAAGAGGAGATCTGTAGCTTCAATGATATTGAATTATGGGTGGAGAATGTTTTTGACCATAATGTTTGAGCAGACATTGTGGGCACAAACTCCGCTCCATGTTGCAAGAGAGCCAAACATAGAGAGAGAGAACATAAAAGCTGCCCATCATAAAACATAAAACAATACTACTTGGGGATTTCATGTTTATTTGCAATTTTCTATGGCTACATTAATTCATTTATCAATCCCTGAAACGCATAAAAGCTTAATAAGTAAAATTTTGTAGCACTACAGGAAATTTAGTATCCATTAGTTAAAGTACACTAGCAAGATAAAGAGCAGAAATAGTCCTGATCACCTCATTTAACCTCCAACACTTCCAGATTGGGCGCAGAGATAAAAAACCATGCTGTTATTTTTTGTGTTTCTTGTCAAATCATGGCTGATGAATGTCTTTCCTTCCTGCAGTGAACAGAGTGAACGCGTGCTAAATGGAAAGCTCAGCGATCATCTCAAAACGCCCCAAGCATCTCGTATTTCATGAGCCAAAGTCTGCCTGAGCCCTGTCTCCAGCCGCCAGCAGTAAAAACCGGCTCAGCACAGGGGCTGGCTGACGCCCTATTCACTCAGTCTTATCCTGTTATTGTTACCAGAGAGAGAATTACTGATAAACTAGTTTGTTTAGTTAGTTCCCAACTAGAACAATTAATAAGTCAGTGACTTTATTTGAATTAAGTCAGCTTGGGAATTCATCTTTTTCCAGACCACAAGTGTTGCTCTGTGTCTGTGGTGTCGTCCGAGCTCTTCGTGTATTTTAATGTTAAAATAAACTTGAAAAGTTCTGTGTCTATATCACACATTTGTATATGGCTTAAACGAAAAACTGCTGACATTCAGGTGTCAGTCACCTTAGTCCATCACTAAGAGCTGAGAAGCTCCTGAACCAGATGTTGACCTCTAAGGTGAACTAATGGTGATCACATGAATGAGGAAGAAGGAAAAAAAGGCTATGTATATATATATATATATATATATATATATATATATATATATATATATATATATATATATATATATATATTTAGGGGCAATGCACCTCCATGCCGAAGATGTCACTGTGTTAGAATGAAGAGCAGGACAAGAAGAGCAGGACAAGAAGAGAAGGGAAGACAAGAATACATATGAGAAGAAGAGAAAGCAAGCAAATGTGGTTGAGCTTTAATCCTAAAACAAAGTATTTAAAGAGTAGCAGCATCTTGAATGCAACCACAAACATAAGAGAAGAACAAGCTCTTAAAGTCCTGTGAGAACCTGAGGACTGTGCTGAAGAAACAGTCTGCCCCAGGAAGCCAGCAAATGCCAATTCTTTCCAGAGCAGTTAAAAAGGTTTGTGAATGGTTATTCTGAAAAAACAAATATAAAAAAATAAATAAATAAAAAATACAAATAAATAAAAAGACCTCAGAAGCCATGGTGACATTAAGATGTTAAAGATTCATTGCAGAACACAGTTTTAATGTATGTGCTTGTTTTTGCATCACAGAAAAACAGAAATTCTTTTGGCAACTTCGCAGTTGAGAGGATTTAAATTGTTAGTGAAAGTGAAATACAAGAGAATCCGTGTCGGGCTAAAACTGAAGTCAGACATTGATAATGGAAGTCAAGCAGATAAAAGAAAGGAGTAGAGCTGAAATAAAAAATACCTGCATTCACACAGACAGACAGACAGACAGACAGACAGACAGACACACACACACACACACACACACACGCACGCACGCACGCACGCACGCACGCACACACACACACACACACACACACACACACACACACACACACACACACACACAAACCTGCAATGAGGCCAAAATCACCCTCAAAAAGAGTCTTTTCATAGTTATTTTGTGAACTTTCATACTTTCATTGTCCCACTGCATTTAGGTCCAATATCTGTCAAAACTAAAAAAAAAGTGTCCAGTTCTGCACTTCCAGTCTCAGAATTAGGTTTTTTCTTTCCACTATTACTCCAAGCGATGTGCAGGCACTTGTAGAGGAGTGAGAGTCTGAAGTGCACTTTAGTGGCCAAACAAATGTCTCTTAGCTAATGTATTAAACCAGGTATATTCACTCCGACGTATTAATGAAAGGATGTGCAGCAGCCTTTCCAGTCATAAAAGAGAGTAAGTGAGCTGTCTTCTATTGAGACCAGCATGTGGGTAACTGTAACAATGCATTTAAACTTTGGGGTATTTATTGAATACAGCTGTAAGCTACGTGTTTACTTAAGCACTATTCTTAGGTGCAATTTTAAAGTCCTAGTGTACATTTCTCACTGCTTTTAATTTCCACCGCCCTGCAATTTGGAGGCAAATATGGTTTACTATCTTACAGAGAAAAATGAAGGCATACTTAAATCTTTTTAGAAATAAACATTGTTTTTAGAAATCAGGGATCCTGTGAAATTCTCTTCACCCTTTGATTTATTTCGCATCTGTTGCGATTAACATGCGATTGCGATTCAACCAAATGTTTTTGAGATGAGCAACAGCCACAGATGTTCATGATGGTTGTCACGTTGCAATCATTTCTTCCAAAACCCTTTTAAAGGCTTTAATTTTACACTAAAATAATTCAATAAACATAAAACATGAGCACCATTTTTTTTTTTTTTTTTACAAATATGAGCCAAGTCTACGTTTTGTTTGAGTGTTTTTAAACCCTAATTAAAGGTTAAGAAAGACATTTGTGTTACCACTGATTGTGTCCATGTTTATACTTCACTTCAAACTTTTCCTGATCCATATCAAAGTCCGAATCACAAGATATGAGGTCATATATCAGATAAATCTCAATAAATCTGTCTGGTTTTGCCAGCTTGCGGTGTTAAAAAAATAAATATCAGTTGATAAACTGCGGAAAGAAACCCAGACCAGATGACGGAGAAACCTCAGGACAGGTTGCTGAATTCACAACATCTTTAGTTCTGTCTCTTTAGTTTGTTCAAATTACTTTAAATGACATCAGCAACATTGTCAGGCCACCAGGTTTAGTGGCTGCACTGTAAAATAAAACAAACCAAACCCTTATATTTGTCTACTTAGCCACTTCCTCAGTGGCTATCTAAGAATTCCTGTATCAGAAAAGTAGTTTGTCAGTAATGCATTGGCTGCTTGCTAGTGTAGCATGTGTGTATCTGCCAGTGTGCAGCTGGAACCCCTCGGCAGCATTCTGTGTACAATAATGAGAAAAATGATGTGTTCCTCAGTCACAGCCAAAAACATCCCCGTTTATTCCACTGCACCACATTTATGGCAAGCAGACAATGTCACCATACACCACATTAAGAAAAACTGGCCAAAAAAGGCTGCATTATTGTAATTCTGTAATTCATCTTGTGTGTTCCCATGAGCACGACATGTGGAAAAACAGAGTAAATTGGAGAGTGCCATGCTCGTATCACACAACATTGAGAACCTGAATGAGCCATTTTCTTCCCCCTGCAGTGAGGCTCTGAATATATGGCATTATAATAATGTTTAACTTGAATAAACCACCACTAATATTGCCAATGAGTAGTTTTTTTGTTGTTGTTGTTGAGGCTATGGAACGTGACTCATTTGAGCCAGATGTTTTTATATATTCCATTCTTAGTTACTTCTATTCCATCTGACAGTTACAGTGGAAAAGGTAAAGCCAGTAGCTGCAGTGGCTAACTCTTTTCCATGTTCATCGCCTCCCACAGTTTATAGATTGGGCACTTTCCAACTTAGCGGTTTTGGGCCCCTCGAAACCTCCAGCTGGATGGAGCATTGTTTCCATGGTGCCGGTAAGCTGTGGTGCCTTTGCATCCCCCCTCAAGCTCCCGCAACCAACCAATCACATTAAAGGCAGCAGAGCAGATCACGTGAAAATGAGTCAAAATTGTCTGTGTTAGCTGGGTTGACATAAGAGCAGCACTGGTGGCAGATTGTGTGAGTAACACCACAATGATCAAAAGATGATGACCTAAAACATGGAGGGAAAATCCAAATCCATCCGCATCACATCACATCCCGGCTTTGAAACCTCTGGATGGGCACTGAGAGGTGGTGTGCAGGGTTTGGGCGGAACTAGTTTAGCTGCAATCCCATGATTGGTGGACGCAAAATTGTCACCAGTGAGTGACACGGGCCTTTTGACTCTTCATAGCCTCATTTTATTGTGTCCTGTGGATAAACCCATTCAAAATAAAGGGAATAATCCAAGTTTTTGATGTCTTATCTGTTTTGTGCTTTCATAATGAGAGGACAGATAACGAGGGGCCAATCTGATCATTCCCATCTAGAGCTTGCTTTGATAGGAAGGTAACATCTCTCACGTTTAACATTTGTTAATTTCTGGCCCGTTTTTATTTTAAAAAATGTATACATAATACACATTATTTGCAGCGTTTTGGACAATGAAAAAAGAAACCTGTCTCATGTTCCAAAATGGTTTGCATCTGTCAAATAACACGAAATCTTGGCGCATAAGAAATGAAGCTCCTGAGTGGACCTGCAGTAACACAAAAGACCGTTATTAACATTTTTGAGCGAAGGCACTTTCCTTCTGACTGGCAGAGGAGGCAGCAGCTTTCTGTTCTCCAAAGTTGCATAATCCTTGTTAAGAAATGTCACATTTTAACTGTGCTTATAATGAAATTACACTGTGCTTATAATGAGATTACACTGTTCTTATAATGAGGTTACACTGTGCTTATAATGAAATTACAGAATGAAAAGTACAGGGCAAGCTGACATATGCAATAGTCGAAATATGACAACAAAACCATAATAAGGAGTCAAAAGTGGATAATAGCTTGACGCATGATTCTGTGTACAGAACAGTGCTGAATAGAGTGTACCATAACAACTGATATGAGTTGCTGCGTGACCATCACACAGTATAAAGAATGGCAGTACTGTTAGCCAGTGTGCCTTCCTCACTGACTGTGTGAGGTGACAGGACCTGATCTGATTCCATCAGTGACTGGTCTCGGACCCAGAGCTCTGTCAGGTATTATTCTGTTGGATGAATAAACCGCACTTTAGACAATTTTCCTTTTAGAGCATCATTTTTCTCGATCCAAATGAACACGCGGCTCAACAGCGATAAACGAGCCAAAACAAATTGGTGACGTGACGTGATCGAGAAGAAGGATTGGAGACGGGAGAACGTCAGGAAAAATAAAGGCGGACTGTGAGCACAGACAACAGGCCTGCCTGCAAAAAGGTAAGCAGTAACCTTTTTAATGCTGCATTATTGGATATTCTAAAATTTCTCTGTTCTAACAATCCAATCGATTTAAAATTTAGAATTAAATAAGAAAAGAAGAAGTGTCAAAAAAAAAAATAGAGAGCGAAAAGAGGACATCAGGGATCCTCATAACGTGAGAAACGGGGGGATTTTCACGTTGAAAAGGTCATCAGGGAGCTCAAAGTTTTTATTAAAAAAGAAAAAAACAGTTGGGATTGTGGGTGGTTCCTGTGGTTTTGTTACAAGTGCATACACTGATGATAGTGTACGAAACCACAGTTCTGTTGGGAATATTGTGGAAGGTATAGCGTCAGAAGGAGTTATCTGTTTTGAGGAGCAGTGGAGATCGTAAGTGTGAGCGTACACCCAGAATGTCGGCGCGCCATAAGTTGCTTGGTGTAGAAGCTTCCGACGCTGCTTACCCTCCACCAGCATTGCGTCCCCTCAAACAGAGGCCTTTTGGGTAAATAGAATTTTTTTGTGACATAATTGAAATGGAATTTGAAGCAAAATTAAAACAAATAGTGGCCAAAAATTAAAAAAAGAAGAAACATCCAAAAAGACATTAAAAAGGATATAAAAAATGGTGTAAGAAAAAGGAGTGGCAACCTTGGACCACAATTTTAACCACAATTTTAAAAAACAATCGGTCGCACATGAATATACCACGAAAACACAAGGCTGCGGCAGAAGAGAGGCTCTGCCATTTACGTGCATCCTCTCCGTGTGCACACATAGGTATGAGGCCGATCAGGACAGCAGCAAATCTGGAATCACTTAAACAGAGCGAGAACCCATTTCTGCTCATGGAATCTTTCCTCCCAAAAGAGCGTCATTGTTTCCAAACACAGCCCTCCGTTCACCATGATTCAGGTATTTTTCCTAAATATTTCATTTTTCCTGACAGTTATTGGGACTTTCACACAAATGCTGGGAGTGATGGCTCATCCAAGGAGCCTGAGAACAACAAAATCTAACAAATTAGCGCCTTTGTACCTTTTTAATAGCGGGCGATGATTCTACCAACACCAGTATAATAACAATGTTTTCCTGAATTTTTTTTTATCTTTAATTTTATTTCCATTTCTCTACCTTGTCTGTAATAACGAGTCAAAATATAGTTTTTTTTCTCATAATTCTGGTAGCAGGTTACAGATACGTGGAAAAAAAAAAATCACCTCCTGACCCAGTTATGCTACAATTTACGTGATCTTCAAAGAATGATGGGGATGTACACCCTTTTGCCATTTTAGTCCAACTTTTGGCCCAGCAAGCAACCAGCCAGCCGTCTCCGAAGAGCATTTTTTCAACTTAATGTAATAAATAAAATATTTTCTCTAAAATGTAAAAAAAAAAAATAGAAAAATCTGTGGCCATGAGTTGGAGAGCACTGTGATGAATAGTCAGTGACTCACACAAATGTATGGTTCTCCTTGTGGTGACCCAGGCGGCCAGCCACATAGTTGCCTGCGGTGAGGTCCACAGCACAGGCAGCCCTGGAATAGACGTTTATTACTGGCCACCAAGTCAAGTCCTGCGTACCAAATTGATACCTTGGAGCAAATATAACATAGAAAATGACATATACGCTGAAACTGGGGGGGTGCACACATGCACGGGTTTTCTTGCGGACAGGGACGTGCACAAATAACACAGTGGGGCACACTTGCAGTTAAAGGTTGTAGTTTGAGTGTTCCAGGTTTGGTGTAAGTGGGTGAGAATGAGACAATCGCTCTAAGTACAGTCGCAGTGAGGGGAGAGCGTACAGGCAACGCATCCAATGTCAGTGTTAAGGAGCTAGCTTATGAAATGAGTCCCTCAAAAACATCATTACTGGTGTTGAAATGTATTTCCGATGACTTGCAAGGACACACATCACTGGAAAACTGCTGCCGCAGCCATGAGCATGTTCCGTGTGTGACGTGCGAGTTTTGAGATCAGCAGAAAATAGGCCCGGGGGACGCTTTGAGCAGGGTGACTCTCGTTCAGCCCCAAGTTCACTGAGCTCTGCAGCTTTTGATTTGGAGGCAGATTTTTCCGAAACGCATCGTGGAGGCATTCCAAAATTAACTTCCTGGATACTCTGCAGGGCCGCCGTGGCTGCATCCATTTTCCAAAAAACCAGCCTCACAGCAGGGGCGAGCATTTGTCAGGGTACTATAAAAACATGACTATCCACAGAGAAAAAACAAGCGAAACAGAAAGGAGGAAAGTCAGTGAAAAGCTAGCTAGCAGAAACGCTGAGGGATTTGATGTTTTCACATTTTTGGTATGACAGGTGACAGCATAGTGGTGAAATGACGAACGAACCTGGGTCAGACAGGCGCCAGAGCAGAGGTTTCAGCACTGAAAAAAACAACACGTCATATGGTTTATGATGTGTGTTTTTTTACAGTAATTAGATTAACCTTCGGTAGCGTGTGTGAATAAAAACCATAGCGTGGGTCCTGGAATTTCAGCCAACAGCCTTGTAATGCTTGAAAGTTGTGGTTACAGGTGGGGGAGACAGGAATGGAGTTTGTCCAAGGGCAGGAGATGAGGTGACATGGAGACATGAGCAGGCAGACACTGGAGAAGTCGAGGCAGGTGGGAATGGAGGAGAGTTGGATGAACGGTAGCCTCTCAGAACTTAGGAAGAAAACACAAGCAAATCACACACACTGACACCGAATGTCAATGCCAGAAGCAGGTTTAGCCATCAACTGTGCTGCAAGGGCTGAAACAGCAATCTGGCAATGAATGGGTGGAGAGTCGAGTCTTTTAAGCTGCAGGTGATGGAAGCAGGCGTGTGCAACTGAGCAGGTGGAGGTGGTCAGAGGGGAGCTGGGAACTGCAGCCCCGCCCACACACACCCAAACACAGAGAGACAGATCTCAGGATAGAGGGGAGAGGCCTTCTAACAGGGAAGCGTCAGGCTCAGCTTCATGACTTGATGAGTTGGGAGGGAAAGCGTTCTGGGTGGTGTCAGGTTGATGTCATCATATTTTGCTGTGAAATGATCAGGTTTAAACAACAAGCTGTGGCCATTTACACCTGGAAGCTGCTGCTACTAGCCACTGTGCAGCTGCAATTATGGACTGTGCTCAAGGGCACACAGTGCTAACGAATAGCCTTTCCACTTTCCTCACTCTGAATTACCCAAAAAAGTGATCCTCAATTATCGCTCTGCAACCTGAAGCTGCCCAGTGTTTTCCTGGAGGCTGCAGAGATGTTATCAGACATGATTATTAATCTCTGACACAAAATTCACAGATTATTTTCGACTGGAGAGTCTCATTGGAAACCATCGTACCCCTTTGGAACACAAACTTCCACAACCTTAATACACACTTTTAAAAGAGTAAAGGTCTCCTCTCTTTGAGAGTGTGTGTTAAATAATGTAAGATAGTTGTCATTGTCTGGGGGTCATCAATGAGCGGCAAGCTCAACGAAGCACCGAAAAACCACGGGTGTCATTTTTCAATGTTTGTTGCAGTCGAAGTTTGTCCAACGTGGCTAAAGTAAAGTTATACTGTGATGGTTTGCCAGTCTACAGTGCTCCCCTACGTAGAGGTGGGGCTATTAAAGGTGTATGCCACATGAGGTCACTTAAAAAAAAGAATCAAAATAAATAATCTTAAAATATTTAAATTAACTTAAATCTTAAAATTAATTTACCATGCTCTCAAGAAACTGGGTTAATTGTCTTACAGTATAGGAAGGAGATGAATTATACTCCACCCTCATGTCTCCTCCCCCCACTTCTCCCCCTTCTGTTCCTTTCCTCTTTCTTTCTTTCTTTCTATCTTTCTTTTTTCATTTATACATTCTTTATATTACTGAATGTTGTCAAAATTAGAATTTGCAGATATTGATATATCTATTGAATGAAGGAAACTGTCAGATATTTAGTATTGCCTTGCAGACAGGTTTGTATAAGCACATTAAATATACATTATTAAATCACATGAATGACAAAAAAGAAAAGAAATGACAGCGCTTGAGTAAGTACGGTCAGGTTTGGCCATTTTGTTGCAGCAGAGAAGCAGACAGGAAGCTGGAAAGATAACGTAGGATCTGGGTAATCCTGCAGGGCACAATTTACGACCTTGTGTTAAAAAAGAAGGGATGAAAACAAACAGCTGGGTGCTAACCATGTTTATGCAAAAGCTCATTAGTGCAAGATCAAGTCAAGGTTTACAGGCCAACTCTTCCCTCTGCATGCCAAATATGCAACCTGTGATTATTCCCCTTTAAGTATAAGTCTGAGACCTACAGCATGGCGTCGGGCCTTAAAAGACCCGATGCTATTTTTTTCCTGAGGGAGAGCCGTGTTTTAAGAGATGGCTCCAGTGCTGTAATGCTACCTCCTGTGCCACAAACTGACATCTGTCCTGCACATTTCTGCGCTTTGGGGTTGGATGTTCATCATCTGGTGAGCACTTTGGGGACAGGCTGCTAGTTGCATGCATTTAGATTTAGCCAAAATATTTTGATACTCCGCTAGCCGCAGCAGCACGAGAGCACCAGTTCGAGATAACCAGAGGAGCGAGGCTGGAGGTAGGCTGAAAGATGTCTGTCTCATCCCTTCATGTTCCTCCTTCCCCTCTCAGGAGATCCAGATCTTCTACTTTTCAAAGCCAGCGGTGAAATCTTGGAAGAAAATCTTTGATAGACTGTCAGGTGCTGGAGATTAAGGAATTACTGCAGCTCTCTCCTAACTCAAAGATTTATTTTTATTTCTTTTCGGTGAAAGTTAATTTCAAACACAGAGCATCCACCTCCCTGCACATTCAGCCAGTCAGTTAACCAGTTTCCACTTCAAAATATATTGCAAACTATGAAGAAAATCACAGAGAAAAGAACACTAAAGCGAAGATTTAAGAATTCCTGAGAGGGGAAACGCTGCACCCTTCAGTCCTGTTACTGGAGCACAAAGGGGAACGACTGTGTAAAGAGCGAAAACGACAAGTATTTCAGAAGGAGCTCGGGAATTTTCCTCCCAGTTAAACGGTTGCTCAACTTATGACCATGAAAGCGAAGCTCTCATTTCCCGCTGACGATGGTGAAAGATGATCATAAAATTGACTCCATCTGTAATTTTAGGGTGAACTTTCCAGTCACCAGCAGCTCAGTGGCATCTCCTCATACGCATCCGACTTATAGACTTTACTCTTTTGGTTAATTTTGAAAATGAAAAATGATGAAAATTGTATGATATGATAATGACACGGGGCTAAAGTTACAAGTAAGAACTTATTCTGGGTTTCGGCCACCAGGTGTTGCTTTGCAAGACAGCAACAATTTCAGTCGCATCTCAGACAATCTCATCTTCACCAAACATGCATGTCCTTAATAAATGACATAGATACTTTAAAATATGGTTTCATAAGCGTTGCGCGCCCCCTGTGGGATGTTTAGTAACACTGTTGTAAGAAATTGCTTATGTTTGTGCTTACATCTTCTGTGGTACTAATTTGAAAGCTTCATGATGTCAGTCAGCCTTTTTTTTTTTTCTGCTATCATCGCACATAATTTTGGGATTAATTGAAATTCAATCACCACAGCCTGCTGAGGCAGACAAGGCCAGTGCCAACATTTAGCATCTGAAGAACAGAACGTCCTCTCATGGTGAGGGTGCGGCCCAGGCACTGAGTTTATCCAAAATGAAAATCTATTCACAAGGTTCTTACCAAGCACAGCTACAATCATGACTGCCATCTACATGGTTCTGTACAGACAGACTGGATCCAGAGAGAAAGAGAGTGAGCCGCTTTGGTGAGTTCGGATCCCACAAACGTGTGTGCACGCACATTTGTGTCTCCGGGGGGGCCGCTGCTGTTGTTCTTGGTAGTGAGATGGAAAAGCTCTCCTCCACATCTGCACAACATCTGTGCTACTGGCTGTAGATTTCAACATATAGTGCAGCTTTTGCCCCGCCCTGATCTATCAATGCGGCTGAAACAATGAAGAAAACCTGAAAAGCTCCCAAATCATGAGTCATTCCTTAAATATTTAAAAATTTTGAGGGTTGGGGGAGGGGGGGGGGGGTGCACTGACACACTTCTCAGAAAAAAAAAAAGTGTAATTGGACTGGGATTATTAAATGGTCGGTTAAAGTTTGAGAAAGTCTTTGTTTGACATGGATCCATTAAAATTCCTTTGCTTTAGCGTTCATACGACTGCCATCATATCTAAGCACCGTCTCAGAAGCTATTGTCTCTCTTTTATGTTTTTTTTTCTTGCCCTTCTTTATTTCCATATGCTCCACACCTTCCTCTTCAACCTTTCATTCTCATCTCGGTTTTTAACGTTTCCCTCCTTAACCCCGCTGACCCCTCACCTTTTCATTTATCCCTCTCTCTTCCTCGCCTTCAACTCGCCATCCTCTGCAGTCTACCCTCTGGCCTCTCCACCATTTGCTATGAGTCTTCCTTTTTCCCTTGACAGAACTGGTGAGGAGAATCCAACAACTGACTTCTCTGCTTTCACCTGTTCTCAGAACTTGCACCGTTAAAGGAATCTTTGTACCTCAGGGGCCTTCATCGCCTCGGGAGGTATGTGCTGTGGTGTTCATACAGAAAAAAGGATTTGGTCTTACTGGAATTTTTGGGGCCAATGGGAAAATCTGAGCTACTTTGGGTTGTAACTCCCTCTTCGACATCTCCAGAACAGCACACTGCGTCACTGGAAAACAGCAGAAATAAACCCTCAACTGTCAACAGTTAATATGTCTATTTTCTATTGCTCTTTCAAAAATGAGACACTGAGTATTTATAGGGATGCAGTGAGCCACTTAGGAAGGTTTAGTAAAACTAATTTTTCCTAAAAGAGGTTTTCTGGTTGCATTTGTAGCATCAGAAGTCCTGGTAAAATTATATTAGCCATGAATATGATGACCAAGTCCATCTCAAACGTGGATAAATCCAAGGGTTTAGCACTGGAGTCTACCGATGGTTCTAATCCACTACCATCCAATCTACTAATGTAATATTAATAAGGATAGCTTCTCCATCTTAGCATGACAAGAGATCTCATCCTGACCTCACCATTACTCTAAAGACCCTAACCTTTTATATTAGATATTCTTCTGAAGGATTTTACCAGCATCTGTTTGATAGAGAAGCACAGAGAAGTTTATAGTTGATTAGGTATTGTCAGTGTACTGATTGTACAGCCATCAACAGGTTTCACTGTGATCGAGTATCTACCACAGTGCACATCAGATATGTACTGATGGAGTATATTATATGAAATACCTGAGCAAACCAACCGTATATGAACACTGTTTTATACCATGGAAAAGGAGATCTTTACCCCCTTCATTTCTTGTGCGTCCAAATGCACTCACAGTCTGCCATGAGATGAGTCATTAGTGAGTGTTTCCACCGCTGTCTTCAGTTTCACATGGCTATGACCCAAACACTCACTGGGGGTAGCGACCCGGAACGAAATCCACTAAAGGAGGTCAGATGCTTGCCTGACATGCTGCGGGGGGCGGGGGGCGGTGTCACCGGAGGCCCACAAACTGGGTCAGATGGTTAACAGGTGGGGAGAGGGATGAAGAGGGACACAAGGAATTATGATTTTATTTAAATTGTTACATTCAAAAGAGAAGAAGCGCAGCTGAACAGTCACCCATGTTCATATGGAAATCATCTCTCAATCAAATTCCCAATCCCCCCCCAAAAACCAAACAAACAAACAAACAAACAAAAAAACCCGCACAGCTGCAGTTTAACCCTAACCTAACCCTAACCCTAACCCTAACCTTACAGTCATCGCCAACTCAGATGCATCAGCTGGATTCTGGCCTCGCCAGGAGGTGGCAGTAGAGGCTTTTTTGGTACTGGGGTGATGGTACACCTTCAGCAACACCCGCTGCTGACCTCCCCATCTACAGATTCTCTACATGTCCTACCACAGGGTTACAACAACAGAACCAGCCTTCTTTCGTTTACTCAGATGCACAAATTCAGTTTACTCAGCACAACTCCGACTGTCAACACGTCTCTGATGTATCTTAATTCCTAGGGGGCATCATGGTATTTTGGTAAAAAATTGAGAAAAAGTTACTAGTCTTAGCACTTTTTATTTTCTATTGTAACATCTTGTCAAATTTAAATCCCTTTAAGCCTTTAGCAAGATGTCCGTTACCAAATATATCAGACACCCTTTTTATCTCAGTGTGGTCAAGTAGCTGAGCTGTGTGATTCAGGATTCACAGGCAGTTTTGTCATTCTCCTGCCTTGTTAGAGATTCTTCTGAGTTGCTGCTGTAAGCATAAATTAGGAATCGCAGCCTTCACATGCACCTCACATGATGGCATTCATGGAGACTCTGGTGTTACATTTAAGAGCAGTAATCCTGGATGTAAAGACATTTGACTTGTAAAGCTTGTGAAAGGCAAGTTTCTATATTTGACTGAATGTCCTAAACACACTTGTTTAGACATGTGAATGAGAGAAAAAAAATACAGTGAAAAAAAAAAAAAATACAGTGAACATGTTTTGATACAAGTGATTCCAGAGTGAGTCCACATGTGATGCTTCGTTGTACTGCACAGACTGCCCTCTACTGGAGAAGATGTATCAATGCAAGTTCGGTGTAATATTTAATTTGACCCTGGTACTCAGCATAACCTTTAACCCGAATGGTTTACCTAACATCTTTTACATAACTGACAGCCAACACAGCTCTGTTTATCTCTGTTGGTTTTACTCTGTGGCAAGCTGATAACTTAACGGTTATGCAAGGATGTTTTGTAACACACCGACACAAAATAAAGAAAAACTTGTTTTTAATTGTGTTATCAATTAATAATTAATTAAATAATGCAGTATTTTGATATAGAAAGTAATGCGCTAGATACTTAAATAAATCATTTTTATATAAGAGGGGAAATCTGTCTGGATGCTTTAACTGGTTTAAAAAAGCAACTTGTTAACTACATGTATAAACATACTGTATGTGACAACATCAGGCAGATACCTGAGGTTATCATTGATTTCCTATTAAAAATACTAGTTATCAATAATTAACACCCGTGCACTTAGGATGTATTTCAACACAAACTAAACCTTTGATTCTAAATCTCAAAAACTTCAACAGAATCTTAGCACAACACATGCCAGATGCTTCTAAAATATTATTTATATAATAACATATACGTATGAAATGTGTGTGACCTAGAATGTCTGGGAATGTTGCACCTGTGCAATCGGCTGATGTGTGTTGAACATTTGCCAGCATTTCATTGGTTGAGCAGAGATAGATTATTTGTATAAATATTCTGTCAAATAGCCAAATGTCACCTGGGATAACTTTTCCAGGGAAAGCATGAAGTTCTTCATTCTGATGTCTTTGTTGGGGCTCAGCCTCGCCCAGCACAACCCCCATTTCAAGCATGGCAGGACGTCCATCGTCCACCTGTTTGAGTGGCGCTGGACAGACATCGCTGCTGAGTGTGAGCGCTTCCTGGGTCCAAATGGCTTCGGTGGAGTTCAGGTATGACTGAGAACTTCTTTGGCTGCTTTAAGTTGATTTAGAAGATTTATGGCATGAGTTACATCATTACATGATTGAATACAAGCTTTATCAAAGACAGTAAACATCACTTCTTTGTTCTAAAGTATTCAAACATAAGAAACATTATCTCAATCTTTGAAAATATGTCACTCATTGTGAAATTCAATTTGTACTCCATGTGTGAATGTTTAAACCAGTGAAGTTAGAGTTAAATATGATAATATTCTAAATTACACATAATAATTTAATTATTAATTTAATAATTAAATTCCCTTTGTTGCTCAGATTTCTCCTCCAAATGAGCACATAGTTCTGAACAGCCCCTGGAGGCCCTGGTGGGAGAGATACCAGCCGATCAGCTACAACCTGTGCTCCCGGTCTGGAAGCGAAAATGAGCTGAGAGACATGATCACCAGATGCAACAATGTTGGGGTGAACAGTCAATGCCTGTTGTTGAGACCCATATTCTTTGACATGCAACACATGCCACAAAATTCAGCTTTGTGTTGCATTGACAAACGTACATCTGCTTGAAGGTCAACATCTATGTGGATGCTGTCATCAACCACATGTGTGGTGCCGGCGGTGGTGAGGGGACACACTCCTCCTGTGGAAGCTGGTTTAATGCAGGCGGGAAAAACTTCCCCTCTGTCCCCTATTCCTACTTAGACTTCAATGATCACAAATGCAGGACTGGCAGTGGCAACATTGAGAACTATGGTGATGCCAACCAGGTAAATCATTCAGGTGCGACAGCCAGTAGTATGATTTTAACCCATATTAAAAAACACACTTTACTTCTTTAGGTGCGTGATTGCCGTCTAGTTGGTCTGTTGGATCTCGCCCTGGAGAAAGATTACGTCAGAGGGAAGGTGGCTGACTACATGAACAAGCTGATCAGCATGGGTGTGGCCGGATTCAGAGTGGATGCCTGCAAACACATGTGGCCCGGTGACCTGTCTGCGGTCTACGGTCGACTGAACAACCTCAACACCAAGTGGTTCCCCGGAGGTTCACGACCATTTATCTTCCAGGAGGTCAGCTTGACATTTTTAGCAGACAAAGAAAAACCGCAAACAAACAAAAGGGCCCAAAACAAAGCAAACCAAACCAAAAAAAGAAAGAAAATCACCGTCGGCTAAAACAGAAGGAGAAAAAAAAAAACAAATGACAGCTATAAACAAGTACAATACTGTTGGGTACATTTATATGTAAATTTCTTTTCAGGTTATTGATCTGGGAGGTGAACCTATTACCTCTAGAGAGTACTTCCATCTGGGCAGGGTGACTGAGTTTAAATATGGTGGCAAACTGGGAACTGTCTTCAGAAAGTGGAATAATGAGAAGTTGATGTACACCAAGTATGTCTGAAGCTACATTTATTTCTTGAATTGTAAGATTTTACAATGATCCAGAATGCTCCACAAATAAGTCCTGTTAAAGAAATCCACTTCTTCTGCTGATTCTGTCTCTGGGGTGGATCCAGTTTGATGGAACTGTTAAGTCTGGCATCAGTGATTTAGTTCCCATTTTCTGCTTGTGTGCAGGAACTGGGGAGAGGGTTGGGGTTTCATGCCTAATGGCAACGCGCTCGTCTTCGTTGATAACCATGACAACCAGAGAGGACATGGTGCTGGTGGAGCATCTATTGTGACCTTCTGGGACTCCAGGCTCCACAAGATGGCTGTGGCATACATGCTGGCTCACCCTTACGGAGTAACCAGGGTGATGTCAAGCTTCCGTTGGAACCGCCACATTGTCAACGGAAAGGTAGAAATGACAATATGATGCTGGATGTGGACCAATTTATTATCAAACATGGATTTTTCATTGACATGTAGGACCAGAATGACTGGATGGGCCCTCCCAGCCACCCTGATGGATCAACCAAATCTGTTCCCATCAACCCAGATGAGACTTGTGGTGATGGATGGGTGTGTGAGCACCGATGGCGTCAGATCAAGTGAGTTCTCAGAAAGCAGGAGACCAGGGACAGACTGTTGACCTGATCATAGTATCAGTGTGAGGTCATTTTAGCATCTCTCTCCCTTAGGAACATGGTCATTTTCCGCAATGTTGTCAACGGACAACCTCATTCCAACTGGTGGGACAATAACAGCAACCAGGTTGCTTTTGGACGTGGAAATCGTGGTTTCATTGTTTTTAACAATGATGATTGGTAAGACCTTCACCTCATATTCTGACTCATCAATCATAATTTATTCCTAAAATATCTATGCTACAAGGTTTCAAATGGAAACGTTTGTGCGAAATATTCTTCATGGTAACCTCTACAAATAAAAAAAAATATTTAAAATAACTAATAAATATAAATAAGAGTTCACAGTGGTATTTTCTCTTCCCCAACAGGGACCTGGATGTGACCCTGAACACAGGCATGCCTGCTGGCACCTACTGTGATGTCATTTCCGGCCAGAAAGACGGAGGCCGCTGTACTGGCAAGCAGATCCATGTGGGCGGTGATGGTCGTGCACACTTCAGGATCAGCAACCGGGATGAGGACCCCTTTGTTGCTATTCATGCTGAATCCAAGCTGTAAACAAACCATACAATTATGTAAAAGAGAATAAAATTCATCCTTGCTTCTTCTGTCAAAACTTTTTAAACCCAGGATATTAGATGACAGTTACTGTGACTTTCACTATTTTTTTCCTCACTATAACATTAACAGACGCAGCGCAATGATTCCACAAGAGTGCCCACTACTTATAAATCAGCTGAAGCCCTCTGAGAAAAAGTATTTTCAAGAAGGGGTTGAATGAAGCTCACTGACTCAGCTGACCTGATCTGCTTAGGTGTGATCATCACTATGATTATTATTCAGGATTCAGTCAGCCACATCATCCGTGAATGTCCTGAACAAGACTTGTAAAGGCCGTGGATGCCTTTCCTTCACTGTGTGTGCGCGTGTGTTGTTGTTTTTTTAAATCCGGAGGGATGTGTCCTTGCCATCACATCCGTTTCACTTGAGTGCAGCACTGGCACCTGTCATTATGGTGCCGCTGGGGCGGCGAGTCCGGCCCACATCCGCACATCGTCCCCTCTTTCTTCCTGTCCCTCTTCAGTGCTGCCATCTGCCATTAGCGGCTCTGGGATCACTGAGTGCCATTTCCAGTTACCAGAGGTGATGCAACAAAGGTGATACTTGACGAAACATTCGGCTCATTTCTGTTGCCACAGCAACAGAGAAAACATGGAAGATTTGGAAAGAATGAGACAGCCAGGTAGGAAAGCAGGCTTATTCACTGTGCAAGAAGGTCGCATAATATCTGCAGTGTGCTTTATAGTCTGTCTAGGAAGGTATAGAATCAAACTGGTAATTATTGTAAACAAAGGCCCATATTTGTAATAAAACCCCTAAGTTCTCATTTTTGCACTTGTTCAGCTGTTTAACGGCTTGATGAGTTGTTATTCTCAAATTGTGCAAGAACCAAAGTGCAAGTGACGCAAAGTGCAGGGAGGAGAAGGATGGAAGGCGACCTCAGTGCCGGACCAGTCTCAACATATTGCTGCTGTTAAATTATTGACCCTGTCTCCATCTTTCGGTCCAGCAGCTGTGAGGGCCTGTACCTTCCGATTAGCTGCCGAGATGTCAGCGTGGCGTACCAGGATCTCTGGTCCTGTCATCCCTACTGATGCTTTTTGACACAGCTGTCAACGGTGTCCCCATCCTGTTTCATATTTCATGCGGTGCACCAGACCTGCCTGTCACATAAGCCAAGGAGAAAGACAGTCATCAGCCTAAAGACAGGGCAACTGGGCTTCAGGATCTACTGGGCTGGTCTCTCCTCTACTTAAAATAATGTACAATAGGTGTGATTCATGCTGCCAGCTGCTATAAATGAGCTGTTTCCCCAACTAGTCGGTTTTTACAGTGCTGTATAATTCATGATTCAGATTTTTTATTTTTTTTATCTGAGGAAACACTGGTCATGCTGTACAAACTGGCCCCGCTTCTTTTTAGGGCAACACAAGGTCATTGTACTCCATCAGAAGCAACAACCAATGCATTAAGGAATCGACTGTTAACACAGATTCCCCAGGTCAACGTGCACTTTTTAACTTTCATGAAAATATCGCTGAAGGGATACAGAACTGACTCGTATTTGACTTTTTTACTGTTTTTGAATGCAGTCTAAAAAAGGTAAACATGGCCATTAACTGCTTTAATTGCTGTTATTTTAAATCACCTCTGATATCTATGATTTCCGGCCATGGAAGAGAGCAGTTTCTCCTGATACCAGCAAGCATGTTTGATATGATGATCAATATACAATAGCTGCGTCCTAAATTAAAGAAATCACACATTATGGTAAATGAGAAGCATATGCTTTTTGTTTGCTTTGGAATTTTTAAACGTGAATACTAATTAATTAAGCCTTTCAGCGTTTTCTTTGGACAGCGTTGTGTGATATATAACTTCTCGTCACATGGGGGCAATATTGAAGCAAAAACAGTTGTAACTTAAGCATCTTCAAGGCAGGACGGAAAGGTGGACGGTGCTTTTTTAAATTATTATTATTATTATTATTATTATTATTATTATTATTATTATTATTATTATTATTACTATTATTATTATTATTGCTGCTTCAAATTTAATTTAGTATTATTAAAAGCATAAAGGGAATTTAAAATTGCTCTTTAATTGTATGAATTTAGCATGAATTATAAATATCTGCAGTGAGGGTAAGAGGTCAGTGAAGTCTGACCAGAAGCTTGACTCGTGCAAACCTGTCAATCCGATAATGATTTCTCTCTGATGACACAGATGGTTGAAAGAAGAAAAAAAAAAGGAATTTTCCACTCATTATTGCTCTTTTCTTTTCCTTTGATGATTATTGAGCTAAAAACTACTTACTTAGTGCTTCTTTTATGTTTTTTAATGCCTGCCGATTTTAACCATTACTGATTTATTGATTGTTTAAAGTTGTACAGTGTACTTGAGTTTCCAGAAATGTGCTTATAAATAAAACATTGTTATATGCATGCGTCACTTTTGTCACATTCTGATAAAGCTAAATTTATGTATATTTATTCAGGGTAATTTAGAAAAAAGCATGGAAAAATTAGGAAAGGTGTGAGCAAGAATCTATTAATAATTATTTTTTATTTTAAAGAAAGTCTCTTCACTATGTGTAATAACATAGTTGATTGTTCTTTAATATATTATTCATATCTTGTTATTTTCCAGCAAGTCTTTTAATTCCCAATTATTTAAAGGAACCTAATCACACTAACTGCACTACTCACAGAAAAAAAAAGCCTCGGCCATTCCTTAGTCAGCAGTTTATTTTGTTCCTGCCTTGTTACACGAAATCTACAAGTTACTTTGACCCCAATAATTTTGTGATATTAGTATAATCAGTCTGGTTAAAATGATTTTCTGCACAAACAGCTGACTTGGCGCTGTTAGAGGACAAAAAAAGGATCAGAAAATGATGTTAGTACACCAGTGGAACATTGGTCCGTGTCACGGTTACCCTTTCCAGCCCCCTTTGCCGTCCTTGCGCGGAGCTCATTCGTACCCCCCACCAACAAGCTGTACAGCAGCGCAGTGAGCAACGTGAAGCTTGGCCTTTTGTCTCCTCATACATTCTGATTTAGGCTTTAATGACATTGGTGCCTGGCTTAGTCGTCTTTTAAAGCTGACACCCCACAGGGTTGCCAATGTTTAGGCCGATGCCTGCATGTGCTTGCTACTCTGTCCGTGAGAGAGAGAGAGAGAGAGAGAGAGAGAGAGAGAGAGAGAGAGAGAGAGAGAGAGAGAGAGAGAGAGAGAGAG
>BJFM01000319.1:658925-680930 GCA_016586285.1 Arothron firmamentum | reverse complement strand
TGTGTGTGTGTGTGTGTGTGTGTGTGTGTGTGCGTGCATTCATGTATCGCAAGTGTGGCAGGATCCACTGGCCCTGAATCTTTAGGCTCTAATGTGAGGCTAAACTACCACTGTGCGATACAAGGGCCCAACGCCACTTGAAATAACTGAGACAAGTCCATTTGGCAGCAGCTGTTTTCATATAATGAGCAAAGTGGGCCGTTTCATTTGTACACACTTGTGTGATGCTTCAATCTGAGAACCTATGATTATCCCCACTGCTGGAAGATACTCTGTGGATGTTACATTCCATCAGGACCTGTGTTGTAGTGCAGATTTGCCCAGCCTAACGAGTTCAGTGGGTCACCAGTTGATTGGAAATGTTACCGTCAACCATCTAGTAAAGATTCTGCTTCATTTTCTCTTTTTAAGGTTTCGATAAACACACACACACACACACACACACACACAAAAAACCCACAACACAAAGCACATTCAGTCACTTGAGAAATACGCCTTTGGTAAGAAATCCGTGCATTTGGGCAGCATTTATATTTCATGTGTTGTCTCTGAAATCTTGATGACCTCTTTCGGCTGCTGCCGTTCTGATTTCTTTATTGATCTCTGTTTTCGCTGTGGATGTCCCCTGATGCTTATTTGCTTCCACACGTTTTCTCCGCTCATGCAGGTAACCTTGCCGGGCTGTTTAAGCTGCGAAAAGGCAGTGAAGCTGAGGCCCAAAACCGAGGCTTGGCCGGTCTAAACCGGACGCCCCGTGCAGCAGTTCCAAGCACCACTGGAGGAATGGGTCCAGCAACACAGCCCCAACACCTGATTTTAGAAGCCACAGGCGTGTAGGGCAAGACTTTCCAAGAGCAAGCAGATGGTGGCATGAATAGTGCAGCAGGTCCCCTCCAGCCCCACCCTTGCTTTGCGTGCACGGCGTTACCTCATCAAACGCCTCTCATAATTGATGTGCTGGAATGGCCCCATCATCACCAGATTTTGCAGAGTGGCAGATACATCAAGGTCATTACTGCAGCTTGGAAACGTCTAATATGCTCTAAGGAAGGGTGCCGTGCTGTGAAACACACGCCAGAGCATACTTTTCCCTGTTAATCCCAGCATCAACTGCTTTTCACGGTATGGAGATGGGACCCGTATGTGTCACCAGAGTGACACTTTCCTAGTAAAAGGGTTGCATCATGGCAGGGGTGCACAAAATAGCACAACACCAGACCCCTTAAAGAGATGCAGTTATCAAAACCTTATTTTATATGGTGATATATTAACTTGATTTGTCCTGCTTTTATCACTTCACTTCAAATTACTTAATCTACCCACAGAGATATAAAAAGAAGATGTTTTACCCAATTCTCTGTCCATCTCTTACAGACACGACAGGGTTAGAGGTTCGCGGAAAGACTTTAATTATATATGACAGCCCCTGGTCAACAAATAATGTTAAACTTGTATGTCTTACTTGGAGATTATGCTTTATGTCAGCCCAGTACTCTGCCACAGCGGTCCCAGTCTTTTTTTTTTGTTGTTGTTGTTGTTGTTAAGAAGGTTTGGGAATAATGAACCAGTCAAACCTTCAAATCAACACAGGGCGAAAGGAAACATTTGACGTGTACAAAGAAAATAGACTGGTTGTTATTTCCCTCCGGTCTATGAGCTCAACTAAAGCTTTTCAGACTATATAACTGAAAATAGATGCTGTACTTTACATACTTGAACCCATTTATGTGTTACATGTGTACAGTATGTGTTATTTTATCATGTATATATTGACAGATGGATGTTTTTATATTGATTTGCATATCAGAAACCTACAACCTGTAAATGTTTAGGTATAATAAGTTACAAGTTAAATATGGAAATATATGTGCACGTAATAGATTCACAAACGGGGTCAGTTTTCTCTGTCTAACCGTCACTTCTAACCGTGCTGATAAGCAAATAGTCCAAAATGATAATGAATAAAGTTTTTTTTTTTTTGTAACTGAATACAATTAAAACCATCCATAATTTTAGAGCTGGCAATTAAAATGGAATTAGTAATCCACTCTAAAATACAATTCATTGGAGTATATAAGCCGACATCACAAATGGTGACCACACCACAGGCTGAAAAGTAAATCCAAGGAATGGTGCTGCATATTTTGGGGTTATTCATGAGCCTTTTCTGGATTTACATCTGCATAGAGGAAAACAACAACAGGCAGTCGGCCTCTCCAAGGTGAAATCAAGTGTTATTTTATTTATGCACCTCTCCCTCCTGGCTCTCCTTCCTTGTGTCCTCTCCCTGGGGGGGCCAGCATGTTGTGCCCCAGAAAGCTGACATGCCCAGGCTGAGGGGTGAGGGAGCAGCGGGGGAAAGATAGGCGGCTTTATGAGTACCCAGAGAGAGCCTGCACTGAACACATGCAGCGGTCCTTCTACAGTGTGCCAACGTTCCTTTCACGGGCACCTGCCTGACCTTCTGGAGCAACGTGGTGGGCTGGTGGGTGAGAAATTTCTTAGAAAAGAATAAACTTAAAAAGGCTGCGTCAATAATCTGTGTAGCATACAGAGGAATAAGTTGATTAAAATCAGCAGACAGTTACATTCTGCTTCTTCTTTAGCTCTAAAAGTTGATCTGAAATTACAAACATTCTATACTGCAGGTATAAATGTATAATGGGACACCTGACAGGTTTCCTCCTTCGCTCCAGCACAGAGCTACTCTCCTTTCTGTCAAAGATTGATTAGCAGAGGGCAAGATTGACATGTCAGCGACAACTGTCTGCAAACTAGGCCTGTTAGGTCAATGCACCCTGACAGCTAGCTGACACCCCAATTTCCCAGGCAGCAGCCTTCTGTGCCATGGCTCTTATAGAAAAAGCTTAGGACATCTTCTTCACTGCCCTCCTCCACCCTCCCGCTTAATTTCTTTCCATCACTTGTCATCAAATTACGGGGTTGTTCACTTTATTCTGTCAGCAGATGGGGAGGGCGTTCATGGGTTCAGGGAGGTGGAGAGTGCTTTGCTGCACAGGACACGCAGCTTACTGTAAGAACGTTAGATGGATGGAAAAATACAGAATTGGCTGGCTTGTGACATATTTGTGCATACCTGTATCTGATTTTGAGAGGCTATTTACAAGCTCTCTGATCTGTTGGTTCATTTATCCCTCTACCGTCTATGCCTGACAGCTTGGTGTGGCAGCGGTTGACCAGGAACTGAAAAGGTAGACATAGAAGCCTTTTTGTTGGATTTCAAAGCAAGTAACTTAAAGTCTATTTTGTTGCACTTAAACCTTGAAATTCTTTCTCAAAACTCTTCTTCTGCTTCTGGAGGAGGATGAAGTATTTTAATATTCAAACAAAGGTCTCTCTATCTCTATGGGAGTGCTCTCCTTTGTTTTACACAGCAGGACTCATTTGCAGTCAGATCAGGGCAACAAGCAGCAAACATCACCTGGACATAACTTCACTCTATCATCACATCTGAAGATAAGATTAAAAAAAAAGGGTACCGTGCCAAGGCGTCATTATGCATATGACCTTCCTCAGCAAATTCTTCCTCGTCGTCTTGGGAAGCTGAACCAGCTTCAAACATCTGGCTGAATTGTTGTAATTGTATATCAGAACATGTTGTATCGCAGTGCATAAGGTTATTTTAAAATCTGACCCTGACAGGGGAGGTGAGCCCCAGCTGACTGTGGGGGGCATGATTGGTTGGGGCGAAATAAGGTTTGTAAGAAGGTTCTTCACAATATACTTGTACATTTTTTAATATTTATAACACACCTAGTCTCTAATACACCTTCCATCCCTCAATCACTCCATCCCTCCCTCCCTCCCACCATCCATCCCTCCATCCATCCATCCCTGTGACCCAAGAAATACACTGTCCTAGAATTTATAGCCTGCAAACCTTTGAATGTTTCATTAACGTATTAACCCCGTGATGACATATAACGTACTGGTTGTTAGCAGCGTATTTACCGACTTAGCCTCTATAGAGTGATAGCATCCCGTAGGCTAATCTACAGGATGATATGGCGCCTCAGGTCATATCTTCCCCTTAACAGATATGATTTCATGAGTCAGCATAACAGCCTTTTTCCCCCTCCACTCCCAGATGTGATTAGAAACACGCCACCCTGAACACTTGTGGGCCTTCCTTGTTTTCCTGGGAATGAATTCACTGCAAGCTGTATAATGAGACTCGGTATGGGGTCCATATGGCTACATCAGGGTTGGAAAAAGTAAAGATGGAGAAGCAGGAAGGGGTAATGCACGTTTTAATGACATGTGAGTCTCTGTGGCACACCTGCACTCCAGCGATCTGTGAGGATTGCTCACTAGAGCCTAGAGAGGTATGAGACCTGAGCAAAGTGCAATAAAAGAGCTTTTCTTTGCCTGAAATGCGGCGCTCACTTCATCGTGTGGCTATATTAAATGTGGGAGCCTGAGTCATTTGGACAAGACCCCAGATTTGCAGGAATGCAGTCGACAAAGAGCCATACGGCAGACTAATCAAGTGATTCTGTTTAGAAACTGCAGTGACGCTAACTCGGTCTCTGTGGGATGCTTTTACAAATCAGCTATGGCTCAGAATTGGTTTTAACTCGCTCTGCTGCTGACTCAACCTATGTTATCTGTCTCTCTCTGCTACATCGCTGGGCATTAGCCCACCACATGGCTGCCTCTAAGCAATTTGTTTGTGCCATTTGCTCACAGCTTGCCATAGAAACATTTTGTTCTGTTGTCACAAGACAATGCTGGTGTGACAGTGTGCCAGCACTGCCGACGGCCAAATTTTGGGAGTCGAAGCAACAGAATGGGTTCAAAACGTCAGAACTGAAACCTGTTAATTGTAATGAAGTTGTTTGTCAGATTAAAGGCAGTATCTCCGTCCCTGGAGAGAAACGCCATTAACACAGCGTTGCATCTATAATTGCTCCGACCTTGACATCTCTGAGAAAAACAATGAAAACATCTCTGTGGCGTAGCCAGCGCTGCTCGACGTTCACCAACGTGGTTGTCGGATTTCACCTGGCGTCCGATTTGTGAAATTATCAACGTTTGACTGGGTTTGAATTATTGAAGGTTAACTTGGACAACAGCATGCTCACGAGCCAGAGGGAGGCCGAGTTAACTGATCTCACAGAAAAAGACCTGGCTAAGACCGCTGGGGGCCTATTAGGAGCCACAGAACGACGAGCCCTGTCATGCATTTAGACTATTTATGCCTCTTGGCTGTCTTTTAAATAACGCAGCCCTGTTTAGGCAGAGTCCTGCCTTTCAAACACAGCACCTGGCACGCTTTGGTATTCCACAGTCTGCTGCCTCCTGGGGCACAGATTTTTATAAGGCTTTGTGAGGGGGGGGCTTTAGTTCAGAGATGTGAGGGGAGAGTATGACTGAACAGAGAGCTGCTGCATGGCAATTGATGACAGTCGAAAGAGTGCTCAGTTCACATTGTATAGTAGCTGGAATGTGCAACGCATTTCAGCAAAGAGTATTGAGGAACGGGAGCCAAAGGAAATTGATGATGATTCTAAAATGATGCAAAACACCTCCATCGAGAATTGCATAAGCACATGGCAAAAGACTACAGATAGGAAGGTTTTTGTCCTGTTTCTTTTTTTGTTAAAACGTTCCTACGTGCTGGAGTTTACCTGAACTGGAGAGTGTCTCTGCAACCTGTTCAGAGACATCTTGATGCAAATTTTGAGTGGTCAGGTGCCACAGTAGACCATTTGATTTAAGGCTTTAGAGATGGTTATTGCTATAGTTTAGTAGGAGACTAAGATGCATTTTTTATTTGTTGATTTATTCATTTATTTTGAGTTCAAGCACTGTGTTGACATGCACATTGGATATACCATCTGTGTAATAATTCATACCACTGCCTAACATATGGAGCCAGAACATTAATATGACACCCAAATGGGTGTCCTGGGGTGTTCTGGAAGTATGTGTTGCCGCATTTAAATAATAAATGAAGAAATATTGTAAGGTGTCTTATAAAAACTGCGGTGAGCATTGTGAGAAATCGGTAAAATACAAATATTTCAAAGCAGCATCTCCAAACTCTTGGATTTCGCCTTATTCTGACTTCAAAAATCGGAAAATTTCACTTTTCCAACGGCTGCCCAGCGTGATGCAATAAGCTCTGCAGCACCTTTAAATTCGAGGAGGGTCTCCAGTGAAACTCTAGGCAATTTAATATGCTCTCATTTCATTTTACACGGCTGGAGACTTCAGAACTCTGTTGACTCAGACTTCTGACTAATGACAGACACAACGGCACTCAGGTCAGCTGGATAAAGTTCAACATTAAATACGAACACAACACCCTGTGGGGAATATAGTTTCTTCCAAGGTTGGGATTAGTAGAATAAATTCAACTGGACTAAAATATTGTCTGTTGGTTAAGAAAACATTGCTTTCAAAGTAATCAAAGTTTTCCAATCACAGGCTTTTGTTGGTGACCTCTGACATTTTTCACAGTTTTTTCTGATCTTTGTTGCAGTTTTTACATTTTTAAAAAGTAATTCATTTAGTAACAAATCAAGCTATGAGGGCAGCCGAGGGATTCGTACCCAGGACTTTCTTGCAACAGTGTTAACCACTGTCACCCAAAACATGACCAATTTATACTAACATTAAAGCTTTAGTGGCATCTATTGGTGAGAATATAGATTACAAGAAATAAATTCTTCATCCTTCTACACGACTCGAACCCAGGAAATATTTTATTAGCCAGTGAGTGAAAGTGCAGACAGTCTGGGCTATGACACATTTTGGCTAGAAGAGTCAATATGTGAAATCTGTCTCGTATTAGACAAACCGTCAATAATAGAAATACTGATGAATTTAATTAAGAACTCAGATAAGTTAATATTTACCAGGTGATAAAGCAAACCACAGAGTTCCATAGCCAACCCCGATAATTCCTCAGTCTCTTGGTGGTTTCACTATTCTGTGAAAGCAGCACTGCTGATTTTCACTGCACCTCGGTCAGAGAAATGTTTAGCATATTTAACACCGCTGGATCAATATGGTGTCCGGGAGCAGCGTCTCTCTCGCACCACAATTAATTCACTGATGTCGACCTCTGGCTTGAGTTTTAGTGAAGCTAACATCAGCTGCCTGCCAATGGAACAGAAAGAGACGTAAAGCAAACGACCTGTTTTACTATTCCCCATCAAAGCCCGTGGAAAAAAGATCAAATGGGACAGGAAGAAGCTGGATCTTTTACATCGACCTTAAAGTAAGACACGAAACATGCAGGCTGCGACAAAGGTCAGCTCCCTATTGATCTTGGTCTCACCAACACTTGCTGTCATGCTTAGTGGGATGGCAGTGCACTAAAAGTTTTAATGTTTAGTGTATGTTCTTTCCATAGCATCAGTGTGTAGATATGGCTGAAATCTGTGTTACTTTAACTTTTTTGTTACAATTAGCATAGTTAATGAATCTTTTCTGCCAGTTCTCAATACTGACTCAATGGTTTGCAAAGGGGGTGCATTTCAGGAGTCAATTCTCACCCCAGGATGCAAATAATAATACATTCTTCATATTGTTATTGGCTGTTGATTAAGCTTTAATGCTCAGGTTCTGATGCCCTAACCCCAAACCATAAATCTATGGTCAGCCTGCCATACAGCCATTATAGACATGTGCGAATGGCAACATTAGTTACAGAGTGTTACCTCCCGTAGCTGGAACCAGAAGATGAAGGAGAGCAACGCAGAAAAGAATTGTGTGAACAAAAAGTGAGTTTTTTATTAACAATAAACAACCACAAGGGTGAAGAAAGGTACGTGGACCAAAACTAAGCATCAAAGACCAGGACCAAACAACAAATAAGGAGGCCACCACTCTATAGGGGAAAGAACCACAGACTCTCAACAGCCGGGCAGGAGTAAATAGAAAATCAGCAGGATACCTGGCAGAAAAAGGCAAGTACAGGAGACAACAAAAAGAAAAAGACCAAATGCTCGCCACTGAGAGGAAAATACACGCAAATTATCACCCGCACAACCACTAAGGACCTGTTGTTCCGTTCCTCACCCACACAGGCCACACATCTCCTCCCCTCTTTAAACACCCTTAGCTGATGAGCAGAGTGGAGACAGCTGCTGATTGGGGGAGGGGATGATCACCTGGTGGAAACACTCAGACATACACACACACACACACACACACACACACACACACACACACACACACACACACACACACACACACACACACACACACACACACACACACACACACACACACGTATATACATATTTCAAGAGGTTTTTCATGACAGGGCAGTATATAGGAGTGGAATTTTTCCTTCTGGTGTGTCTTTTCACATTCATCATCTCAGAAAGGTACCGGAAAACATGGAAGTATGGAATATAGCAGCATGGAATCTAGCGGCATGAATGGAGAAAGGCGGAAGTTATTGGTTGAGAAAGCAGAGTAACAGCGGTGTGATGGTGGTTACTTCATCCGCAGGGTCATTGGAGGGTCATTTGACCCTTGTCAAAAGGAACCAGGTGTGGTGATTGGATCTGGATCTGGACTTCTTAGCAGTGCAGTACAGAACAATGTTTACATCACTGGGATAATGCTATGATGCACAGCCTTAAACATCATTTGGACGCATTCCAGTAGATTTAATAGCTAACCATGACCAAAATCTTGCCGTAATATTCGTAAAAGGATTGCTATTTTCTCGTCCGAGATCTTAGCATGAGAACTGTCAGTGGTACGTGCACACTGGTCACCACTTTCATTTATCAATGATCGAGGGGATTAGCTTCTGCTGGTTATCTGAAGCCATCAATGACAGAGATAGGAAAAAGTAGGCAGATTAGATGAGAGTGCTATATTTCGATGCTCTCTGATCGGGTGAGGGGAATGATGGATGGACTAATACCTGCCCGAGTCTTTCTCCTCTGCTAGCCTCTGCTTTATTGAGGTCCTTAGATTCACTTATCTGCAGGCCCCTGGGTTATCTTTCACTACTCTTCCAATGACAAGTGCCACCACGGAGAAGCCCTGCTGGCAATATTTTCCCTAAACAAAGGAATTCACTCTCTTGATGTCCCCCCCGTCCTCCATCGTCTGTAATGCACATCAAAAAGGAAGGTTTTATTTTTAGGTTTCATGAAGCTCAAGCGTCAGGCAGGTCATAATTAACTGTAAAACCGAAATTCTGCTCCTTTGTTCTGTGTGTGTGTGAACGATAATATTTCACTTCCCCATTACCCTTTTTGGTTTTCTTATCTAATACTGAACAATTGGACCATGACCAAATAAGCAGCAATACCTTTGCATGAGTTTGACCATCTGTGTTTGACGATTGTCAATATTGTGCCGGTTAGCCTTGTTTTTCGGGTGCCAGCGCAAACAACAGAAGGGTGGGAACAGAGGTGGCAATTCAGTTTTCGTTTGATTTGAGTTTATCCTTTTGACCAGGCGTTATTTAAACAAATGGTGTGAGCTCAGTGACTGACATCAGCATGAAGTGATCCACTGCAGTATTTCACAATTATTTTCAGGATAGGCTCTCTCTGTTTTCCACTGTTTGTCATGAATCCTTTTTTCTGCTCAGTTTCAGAAGAGTGTATCCTATATCTGTGTGACAAGTGAGATGTATGTTTCTCTTAGGATGAATAAGATTTAAAATGATTTGCGGGGGCATTTGGATGGCCGAATCTCCTCACATTTTCATCAGCCGTCCTATTAAGTCGATCTGGAGCCTCAGTGGGGATGCTTATCTACCTTTCACTGCCCCCAGGGAAAGCAGCGCCACTTTTTCCCACATGAGGATGAACGCACGGGGTCGTTAGGCCGGCTCAAGTCCAGATTCTCACCACCGCTGGAGGTGTGACCTGACTGGCTATTGACAGTATCAACTTTTCTCGTCAATGATACAGCGAATACCCAGAAGGTACCGCCTCCTTTCAGTAACCAAAATATCGGTCAAGATGCTGAATGGCCGCTCATGGCAGTCATCAAAAATAGGTTGAATTTCTCCAATCATAACCTTTGATGTGGAAAGTCACCTCATTCAATTCCTATTTTGTAAAGAAGCAAACGTGTGTGACGCTGGGGCAGCTTCCCAAAACCAGAATTTTTGTCTAACCTTCAGACGCTTGCATGTTCTCCCCATTCCTGAATGGTGTCGCTCCTGTTTCCTCCCACTGAACAGAAATATTGCCCTTGCATGTGTCCTGTGATGGAAAGGTCACGTCCTTACTCTCACCCAGTGACTACTGGGACAGACTCCAGCCCACCCCCCACAAAGAACATGATATTTTGAAAATTTAAAAGGCAGCTGATACTTCTTACTCATGGACTCACTTCCTGGGGGCTGATGTTGGATAATTTTTGGGAAAGTTTACCAGACATTTAGTCAGTGTGACACTTTGCAAAGTGAAGACAGGAACACTGTGATGTCACCGGGTTACCTCAGATGTCCAAGCTTCTCTGCCTAAATCGGGGCTTGTTTTATGCACTGCCCTTAGGCTGGATACCTCAAGAAAAATAAATAAATAAATAAATAAATAAATAAATAAATAAATAAATAAATAAATAAATAAATAAATAAATAAATAAAAACTCTGACAAACACACTTTACTGTTTCCTGAACACTTGCTTTTCAAAGAGCAGATGCATTTTAACAGGGAACACAAACAGCTCTGGCTGTGGTGCAGTCTGTCAGACTGTAAATATGAGACATAAAGGCTGAAGATCACTTGCGAAAAAAGTTAAGGAAAAAAAAGGTGAAAAATAAGAATTCTAGAGTAACATGGTAGATGTAAAGTAATTATGTCTTCTCCTGGGAGATTTGCCAATAAACGTGGTGTCTGACTGCATTATGGATCCTTCCCCGCTGAGTGAGATCGTCTCAAGTAACGGCCCTCCTGAAGTGGAGACGGACATTTAATCACACTTGGATCATTGCTGAGCATACGTGACACCGTGGAATCATCTGTTTCCCTTTGAAGTGGCACAGGTTAAAAGAAAAATAATAATAAAGCAGCATGGATGAAGGCTTTAGAAAGCTTTAAAACCCTGCATATACAGGATTTCATTAATTGCAAAAGAGGAATGATGAGGAACATCCAAATATAAAAACTGTATATAAAAAATCTGCATGGAAAATAATGATAAATGTGCATTTCATGCAACTGGCCACAAAAGGAGAACATGGATAAATGCTACATCAGCTCTGTGATGTATTTATAGATTAAAGTCTCGCAGTGAGGCTGTTTCTATCAATTCCTTTGCTGAATCCAATCTTAAACATCCAGCCAGGAAAACACTGGACAAAGGTGAAACAACCTGAACTCCACCTTATTCTACAGGAAATGAGGAAAAGCATTCAGAACAGAGCAGATGTCGAACAAAGTGATAATGCCGTAAAGATAATTCTCCAATTGCGGCGTGTCGCCGAGGAAACAAAACATCCAGTCCAGGAGGTGTTCTACCTTAAATTCATCATGGGTTGAAGGACAGAGGCAGATGAAACATTATCCATCTGTTCCACGTCCGCTCGCTCTTCTCCCTCTCTCCCCTCCCCCGTCCCTCCTCTGGTGAGGCTGCAGCAGCCCGTGCATTACAAGTAGAAGGCTGATGATTACATTGTTGGACTGAGAGCGATGCTCATGGTGCCGTAATCCCAGCAGTAATCAATATCGCCGGCCGCTTCCCCGTCCCATCCCTTTTCCACCGCATGTAAAATATCCCTGGGCAACACTTAGCCCACGCTTTAATTATTCTCTCAAAGTCATCAGTGGCAGGGGCCAATAGTGGTCTCAGTATACTACAAATGAATCTGTTTTTTTGTTTAGGGCCAGTTTCTGGAACAAGGGCTCCTGTTGATAAATGATGGTCACTATGAAAGTTGTTGTGCTGGAAGTACAGTACACAGAAACACTGCACATTAATTAATTGGAATGTTAACAGATTATGTTAATTTGCCTTTGTAGTCCCTATAGGTAGATTTCTTTTACCACCACAGCCCATTCTCAACCCAAGTCCTCCACTAAGGACCTACCTGATCCTGCTCCAGTTTTTGGAGCATTTAGTACGCTTCACGAGGGGATGCTCAATTTATTTGTGATGGCTTGACTCACTCATATATGCAGACTTTTCATGGAGACATTATGGGCTTAGTTTATATTTGATGAAGACCTCATGTGTGCTGAAACGAGGGGGAGAAAAGAGGGATTCTTTTTTTGTCATAATCTGACCCATGGATGCCTTTTGGCCACTGTGTGTACCACTGACAGGCAATTAAATAAGGATGGAATTATTGTCACTGCTAACTGTTGTTGGTATGTCAAGCACAGTTCTTTTTCTTTCTTTCTTTTTTTTTTTTACTGCTAGTAAAGGGTTCTAATTGTCCATTAGCCTTTCGGCTAATTTTATCAAAAAGACAAAATAAGACCGGTGAGCATCTGGCTGTTTAACACGGAGGGAGGACATAGTTTACAGCCAGACAACAAGTGTGGTGAACACCAAATTTAACCTTTAAAAGTCTTTGTCTGCCCTGTAAAATCAGGAGAAGATGATGAAACCTTCTTTCGTTTTTGAGACACCAGACTGATGAAGGAACAGCTGAGGGTCTAAAATTAGATGACCATCTACTACATATTTTATCCATATTCATCATGTGAAAGCAAAGAGAGGTCAGCGGTCCGGAGCTGAACAGTCTCTCTGCGTCCATGAGCATTAATCACCAGAATCAGATTTTTATCTTCTCTCATTTGTGTTAACTTATTTGTCACCACTGCATCTTTTATGCATTTGCCAATAAACATCACCGTTATCCCAACATAGCTGTAAATTGTGTTTTCTTGGCTTCAGTGTTTCCTTCTAGAAAATGACTTTGGGACTGTACATTATGTCTTTAGATGATTTCCAACAACTAAAATGCCATGATTTGGGTTTTTAGCCACAGTGCAGCCGCTAAGCAGATTATTTTCTTTCTCTCTCTTCCAGCATTTATTTATGTTGATGCACTTATTGATCACGCTCACAAGGAAATGATGTCTCAAGGCTTCAGTGTGAGTAGGTGGGCCGGGACATTAATCAGGAAATCAATTGTGCTGTCGATTGGCTCGGCTGTGTTTGGGAAAGAATAGCGGTCTGAAGCCTCGGTCGAGCTGAACTGAAAAGTAACTCTGTTTTAGCAATCGCATTGCAATTTTACAATTTGTAAAGAATCTGAAGTGGCCCTCAAGATTTCCAAGTGCCTTGTAGGTCAATACCTTTGGAGTAAAGTCACAGTAGAAATATGTCATTATTTGTTATACAACACAGCTTTTTATGCCAATAAGGGAAAGGGCAATAGAGTGGACCAAGATTTCCAAACTCAACTTCTACTTAAAGCAAATGAATAAATGAAGGATTTTAACAAGTGTTTCAGTACTTTAAGCTGGTTTTAAAGCAGCAGGAAGTGTGTTTCAAACATTTGAAGTAGCCACTGAGATTACAGCTGCATTTAGTTGCTGTAAGCACTGAATCTGATGACTGACCCACTCAGACAAAGCTATAGTAGTCCCACCAAGAGGACGTGAACCACTGCAGCATTGTCTGTTTTGGATAAAATGTAATTTTTTTAATGCCTTAACACTCTTTTGATCTGTTTTGTTTGGTCAGAGTATATAAAGAAAGACACTTCTGGAATAAAAATGAAGGACTTATTTGCACTTTCTTGAACCATCTAACCAAAATAAATAAATAAATAAATGAAGCAGCGTTTCGTGTATGGGTGCCACAATAACCCCAGCTTACACACCTTCATTTCCAGACCTTTATTTGACACGCAGATCGAGTGTGTTCCCTTGCTGCTTTTCTGCATGGTGACAAATTGAGATGTGAGGAAAAGTTCAAGCGTTTCATGAAGCATGAAGACCACATTGTTTGAGTCCTGATCAAGAGAACAACAATGCAATTGTTCTTGGGGTGAAGTCAATGTTGCCCACCCACTCACTACCGCAAGATCTTTCTGAGATGCTCTTATTTTTCCATCTGTCAACTTCTATTTCTATCCCTGCCTGCCTGGTGATCTCTGCTCCTTCAGACAACATTCAACAACACCAGCTCATTCCACAGCTTCAAAGCCCGGACTCCAGACACTTGGGAAGTTTAATTTAATCACACATAAAGCATAGAATGGACTGACATTACACAGAGTTACACAGAGGTGCCATGTTGGCCATTCAGCTTTTCTCTCAGCAATTTTTTTTTTCTTTTTTGCCCAGTAGTTTTAAAATGGTCCTTGTTAGTGTGGAGTTTGGGAAATGACAAAAAAACAAAACAAAAAGAAAAACAAAAAACTTAGAGAAACAAGTCTGATTGCACTGAATCTGTCAGATAGCATCATTATCACTAGAAAGATTCCCACAGTGAGCATCTGGGAAATTGTCGGAAAACCATCTTGTTGCAGATGTAAATGAACCCCTTTGAACTCCATTTCCCGTATGTAGGTGTTTATGACTGTCAATCAACTTTAAGGTGTTCAAAGGTGAACAAATAGCACATCCAGTCTCTTTCTGTTGAGTAAATTCTGCAGTGGACGAAGAGTTTTTACTATTTTCTAAAACCTAAATGTCATCCTGACTCCGAGACTTAGTTATAGATCAGGACTACTAATAAAAGCACTTGTAGCTTCCAGATCTCCACTTCTGGCACTGTGGTTCTCCCTAGTTATTAAGATACTGAGTTTTTGATTTTGTGCACAATGTGCTTTCTCACATCAGGATCGTGAAGTCTATGCAACAATTTCTAAACCAGAGATTTTGTTGATTCACTAACTGTATGTGCTAACTAGATGTTTGCAGGGTGTCCTTCTCTGAAATATGGAACCCTTTATGCCTGCCATTAAAGTACCCCTTTTGAGGTTGAGTGGCACTTGACCACATTGAAGCATGGGTGTGCACTTGGATCTGCAGGACCGCCTCTGAAGGTCTGCACAGATTCACTGTGAGCAGTTTAAATATTGACAAAGGAAGAAAGCAGGGGGAGGAAAAACAAAGGAAAGAGTAATATCACTGGGTCCAGATCAGGTTCTGGATAAAACTCCCAAGTTTAATCACCTTTGCAGAAGTTTGAATTGTTCTAAGCGTTGTGCAACTACCTTAGTACATTTTTCAAAGTTGTGGTGCTTTAGGATATCAAGTTTTAAACAACATTTGTATGTTGCGTTTTGTTTATGTGCACATAGAGTCAAATTGCACTTTTTCAATATTTTTATTCACTCTACCACTGAAGCCATGCAATATGAGGAACAGTTTTGTGTTCTGCACTTCACATTAACCAAACACTAGCAGTTTCCTCTAAAATGATATAATATCTAGGCTTCTGCCGTTTGCAATGAAATTTATCCATGCATTATCATTATTGTTGTTGCTAATCAGACAATAAAAACCCTTAGTGTAAATAGTTCTATTTAAACTGTTAAACTCGTTTTTTTCTGATTTGAAGTCATTGAGAAATGTGAAAACAAACACACAGACACGTTTTCTGCACAGATTGACAGCTTTCAAATTTCTCTCTCTCTCTCACTCTCTCTCCCTCTGTCCCTCTCTCTTTTTGAATATCTTGTGATTCTCTCGCTAGAGTTGGTTCATGTTTCACGCGATCTTTTATCATCAGGTATTCTTCCAGTGGAAAATTCTGTTTCATACACGTTTCCAAATTTATAAAGTGTCCCTGCAGGGTGCTTGAGTGTAAAAGATGGATGCAACAAAGGCTCCCTCATGGTTTGGTTGACATATTTAGAGCAAAGGAGTTGTGGAGAGTTTTGAACTCTGTGTATACATTTTAGCCCTGGAAATAAGTGAAATATTGTACTCACAATGGCCTTATTTAAGTAAATATATTCAATTGATTTACACCAACAAGAATGACATAATTATAGGTGAATTTTATACTGCTGATTGAGGATTATGAACTTCACTTTAATTATGAACTATACTTCACCCTTTTGCTTAGACAGGTTTCTGTTTCCTGTTCCAGGAAAAACTCAGCTTTTTCCTGCTCAAACTTGGATCAATGTGTGATGTTTTCCACACCTGCCTTGAATAATAAGGATAATAAGGGACACCTAAAATCTGGGCTGTGTTTGACCTCTGTGTTTGACCTCTCTCAGGCACTCACAGTATTTATCCAAGAAGTCTAGTAAATTCAAAAAGTACACATCTTCAGAGCATCATATGTTTGATGGCCGCATTTGCCTATGCTAATGAAGCCTCACCTGTTGACAGAAATGCTGGAGACAAGGATTAGATGAGAATTTGTTAGAAAATTTAACCAAACCTGATATTCATGAACATACCAAAATTACAAATTCATGGGCTAGGATAGTTTTTCTTGTAGGCTTCGGGGTGGAATTAGGCTAAATGCAACTTGTGTGTATACCCTTTAATCTGGTCTGAGGGAGCATAAGAGGTATCATATAGACCTCCAGGTACTGGGATCAGATCCTCAAGGAAGTTGTCTTTCATGACTTTCAGACTTTCCACTTTTCTATTTGGATTTTTGCTGTGATTTCAAATCCAACTTTATTATTTAGACTCAATGTCCCCCACCTTCCCCGGGACATGGTCGAAGCTCTCCCAGAGGTGGGAGTTGAAGTTGAAGTCCAACAACAGAACATCACTCAGATTCAGATCAGAGTGGTCATTCTTCCCGATCACGCCCCTCCAGGTCTCACTGTTGCTGCCAACGTCAGCATTGAAGTCACCCAGGAGGATGAGAGAACCCCCAGAAGGAGTGCTCTCTAATACTCCCTCTAAGGACTCCAAAAAGGGTGGATACACTGAGCTGCTGTTTGGGCCATAGGCACAAACAACGGTGAGGATCGGTCGAGAAGGCTGGTTCCAGAGCCCTTGCTATGTGTCAAGGTGAGGCCAACTATATCTAATTGGAGCTTCTCAGCCTCGCGCACCAGCTCAGGTTCCTTCCCCATCAGAGAGGTGACATACCACTTCCCTAGAGCTAGCTGCTGCAGCTGGGGATCGGACCGTCAAGGTCCCTGCCTTTGGCTGCTACCCAAGACATACAATGCACCTGACCCCTTTGGCCCCTCCTGCAGGTGAGCCCACTAGAGGGGGGTCCCAAGTGGCATCTTCGGGCTGTGCCCTGTCGGACCCCATGGGTAAAGGCTCGGCCACCAGGTACTCGCCATCACACCCCGACCCCAGGAATGGCTCCAGGAGGGGGCCCCAGTGACCCCCGTCCAGGTGAGGGAAACTCAAGACCATTTAAAGCACTCATCATAAGGGGTCCTTTTGGACTACACTTTGTCTGGTCTCTCCCCTAGGACCTGTTTGTCATGGGTGACCCTACCAGCGGCATAAAGCCCCAGACAATTGAGCTCCTAGAATCAGTGGGACACGCAAACCCCTTCACCACAATAAGGTTGTAGCCCAGGAGGGGCCATTTAGATTTCCCAGCTAATTCCACGTTCTCAAATGTGTTCAGCCTTACTAGTTTGTTTATCAGGTTCTCAAGTGAGTTTTGCAAAAAAACACACACACACAAAAAAAACAATCACCCTAGAAAGCAGCACAGGCTTCACAAAACTCATTTTAAACAACAATGTGAAATAAGGCCATTTTGCTTTTTGCTGCAGCCACAGGAATATTATTGACACAGTGACTTGTTTAAAAACTACAATGCCTGAAAAAAAACTTTTGTCACCGGATAACACTGTAATGGTCCTCTACATTTCTCTGAGGAGTAATGGCCACAACATGGAGCTATCTTCCCTAATGTGTAACATCGTTCTTTAAATTCAAATATTGTATTACAATTCAATACATGGAGAGAAAAGCGATGAGCATCTGAAGGAAATGCTCTGAGCCTGTCTGGGAATACTAAACACATTATACATATGCACGGGGGCCAATGCTCCTGACTGAGTAGATAGTATGGATTTGCCGAGACTCTCACGCTGGCATTTTAATCCAGTATGGAGATTGAACCTGTAATCCACCCTTATTTGAGATCATGTGACACAAACTGTACAAAAGGTTTGTAGGAAGTTTGGTTGTTGAGGATTTCATGAAAAAATTGATTTAAATCCAACATAGCACCTAATATGTGAACAACAACACAAATGACGTGTAGAATGGTGTGAACTCTATTAATTTGAATGGTGAAATCACAGATGCGCAGGTTTATGATGAGCAAGCACTCTTCTACATCCATACCAAAGCTCAGGGATTGTATCCTGTTTGAGGATGGTGCTCACCAGACAAAACTTTTGTTTTCTTTACACTTACCCTGAATGGTAAGGTACTGAAAATGTGTTCTCCTGTGGTTTAATGACTATACATTGGATTTACACTTAACTTATAATAGAAAGCTCCTTGTTATGTCTGGGTTTTGTGAGGACAACAGTAGTGGAGTGGGATACAGAAGAAAGGTGAAAATAAAGTCTTTGTCCACAAACCTAATGTCCAAAAAAAATTAACAAGCAGCCCGACGAACACAAAAGGCTAGCTTCTCAGAAGGCAGTGGCTGGAGGGGAGCTGGTCACATCAAAGAGGTGAATTTTTAGAAGCTGGAGGGCCTAATAAAAGGCAGAGGACTAGAAGGCAGCTATACACACGCACGCGCACACGCACAAACAGAACCCAATCATCTTGCAAAGCAGTGGCGTAACGACCGGTCTTTTATGTGGGGGTTGATTAGCGTTAATGAGCCACAGGTGTGGCTCACTCCAGACCAGGAAGGTGGAACGTGGTTCAGCCACACCTCCTAGCTACGTACACCCTGACAAGACACAAAGGAGGGGGGGAAGAGTGGAGGAGAAGCAAGAAAAGACACACACACACACACACACACACACTCACACACACACACACACACACACACACAAACCACAGAGCATGACACTCTTGATCTGAGTATGACCTCCCAAACATGGTTTTGTTAAACAATGGGAGAACCTCAAGTCAGGATTTCTGGGCATGTTCCTCACCTGTCTTCCTGTGTCTGATCTTTGACACAGGCTGAAAATGTGATAATACAAAGACCAATACACAGTCTGGTTATCAAGCTATTTACATCCCAGAAACACCTCAACATGCCACACTTTGCTACCAGCTCTTATATACTTGCAAAAGTGAAATTAAATTATTTTTCCATCATTCTTTTTCCATGATGAAAATAAGTGGCTCGTCCTGGCTCATCCTGTTATCAGCACATTCCATCATTATAATCCAGCCCTACTTATACGGTCATCTTTTTTTTTTTTTTTGCCAAATGTTGGTTATATTTTGATAAATCCTTCCATCTTTGGATCCACTTGGCTGATTCATGAAAGCAAATAGGATGACAACAGGAATTAAATTCAAACCAAATCCAACTAATCTCCCTTATTAATTTTATAAAACCGAATTGTAATGCATCTGAAAATTTCCAGTTATCAAAGTGTAAAAGTGTCTGGGAGAGTTTCAAGGCCCTTGAAAGAAGATTATACCAGCATCTGGCATCAATATTCAACAATTCAGGTTAGTCAGTTAGTCCAGCATCTGTCTGTCAGATTTTTAAAAAATATATTTTTAATTACATTACCTATTTGTTTATTACATTTCTAAAACATGAATAGGAAGTTATTTAACATTAAGAGCTATTTAAACATTCCATGTAGATATTACTATAGAAATACAATGCTTTCCACTTCATTTATCTAGATTTTCAAGGAGTAAATCACTCTCAGTAAATGGTGGGATGCTAAGAATTGGATGACAAATACAGCTGGAGCTCTCCAATTTGTATTTGTAGTTGAAAATATATACAAGATTTGTAATATTCTTTGTGTGTGTGTGTGTGTGTGTGTGTGTGTGTGTGTGTGTGTGTGTGTGTGTGTGTGTGTGTGTGTGTGTGTGTGTGTGTGTGTGTGTGTGTGTGTGTGTGTCTTCTTAAGCTCTGTGGAAAGCCAGCAGAAAAAAAGGCAATATGGCAAAGTTTTCAAGAGGATTACAGATAGACTTTGTCAAACAACCCAGGACAAGGAAATCACTCACTAATCCCCCCCTCTGATGTCAGCTGCACAAAATGTCCCTTTCATCAGCAATAATTGAACATTGAGCTGACTACTGTTGTCCTGGAGTCATTCCCTCTGTCCTGAGCCTTTTGACTTTGAAAGTGTCTTGTCTCTCTGCTCCATGTCAGATATTTGAGCCTGGGCTCGTTGCTGCTGTGTCAAATGACCAAATGTGAGCGCTTCTCTCTGTCTTTTCCACACAAATGTATCATCGCCTTTGGAAACGTGGAGGGCTTTAATGTCATGTGTGTGAGTAGTTGCTATGGTGTTTAGGGTGTTTTCTGAGCCTAATTTTTGCAGCGATGTTGGAGACACCTGGTAACACCATCCGCTCGATCCACTTTCACACCATAATATGAAACAAGAACCTGAGATGGCCATGCGGAAGAGGACTGGAGCAAGTGTTTCAGTTTCCCCTTCAGTTCTGCAGCGTCCTGTATGTGAGTGGAGCTCTCTGTTCCAAACTGAGTTCCTGAAAAATCAGTGAGGCTGTTGGGTTTTGCTCATGTATTTACAAGGAAGGACAAGCTGGCAAAGTTTCTCCATTTGGGCCTGTTGTTTTCTTGACTTTTCCCAGCAGCAGGAAATTCTCAAGCCCTACCTTCATATGTGGTTAAGCCTCGGGCACTTTAAACAACCTCACGACAAACACACACACACACACACACACACACACACACACACACACACACACACACACACGTATATACATATTTCTCACTGTCTCCTTTCTATGTCTGTCAATCTTTGTGTTTTCGTTTTCCCAGTTTCTCCTTCTCTGTTTTTCCTCTCTCTTTGCAGCTTCTTTCTTCCCCTGTTCAGTGTTCAGTTAGTGAATCCCTCAAGTGTATACAGACCACTTCCTTTGACACACACAGCAAAAGCCTGTCTGTCAGCGCCAGCTCTGACAGGATGAGGCCAAGCTTACCCCAAAGTTATATGGGTGTACGTGAGCATATGCAAGTTTGAGCTGCACTTCATGCATACTTTTGTATGAATGTACTGGTTTGCGCTCAATAAAGTTTGAGTTTGGGGGTCGAAGTTGAGCTTGAACCCCAGTCTCAATAGCCGAGTCAAGTACTTGTTGAAACTAATTTGGCATTTGCCATCCATCCATCCATCCATTTATCCATCCATCCATCCATCCATCCATCCATCCATCCATCCATCCATCCATCCATCCATCCACCACTGCCTTTGGGTGAGAGTAAGTTTTGTTGTAAGCATTTAGTTACTAAATATATTTGTGTACATTAATGTACTAAGTCATATTCTTCCCTGCCATAAAGTTCAAGCAACAGATTCAACTGTTGGCACTGGATACACCTGAAAAAACATTTATGGATGAGTGAAAATACTTTTGAATGCACACTGTTGGTTTCACACTTCAAATGAGGGGAAGAGGATGAGGAGTCAGCTCTTACACTCTGTATATCAGAAGAATCACAGGTTTATGACCGGATCCAAGTGGCAGATCTTGGTTTCTGCTGTGATCGTTTCACCAAACCGTGTTTGCAGCCATTGGCCCCTCAGAATTTAACGTACGGCATGTGAGGTCGCTGCTGAAGGTCAGAATTTACAACTGATGTGATAGTACCTTCCCAGTGAAACACTTGAGGAAGGAGGCATGCCTGGACAAATTGCATGATTGACTTTGCCTTCCTATTCAAGGACGTGCGCTCCATCCTAACCTCTTTGTCTCTGAAGACTTGACTGGTGCAATGGAACAAAAATGTTGACGCCTTGTTTCAACAAATGAGAAATGACAAATGCATAAATCATTCAGACTCAGCTGTGTAATGGGTTCAGCTTGACACAGTCTCAGGCTGTTTAGTGATTCTTCTCCTAAAAACTCCCACGGATTTCTCATGCCATCACTGACGTCATGAAATGGACCGAGCTGCTGTTGCCGTGTACCCCTTATATACATATATATATATATATATATATATAT
>BJFM01000319.1:596250-658917 GCA_016586285.1 Arothron firmamentum | reverse complement strand
ATATATATATATATATATATATATATATATATATAAAATGATTTTTGAAAAGGTAAACATTATTAATCTATTTTTCTCATCATTAGTCTTCCAGATTATATAAAAGTGATTATAATGTTTGGTGCAAGTGGATCAATTTCATTATTGTGCCAATAATGGTACAATTGACCCAGGTGGTCAGAGAGGCATTTGTCAAAGGTCATGATACCTGTGTGAAACAATATGGAAGATTTTTTCAGAGTATTGATTGTAGACAACTATCGATACTCTAGGATAAACAATATATATTAAAATCTCCTTTATCCATCCATCTTCTGCCACTTTATCCCTTTGCTGGGTCATAGGGGCTCTATATATAGACATATAGACACAAACAACCACTCAGTTTCACACCTAAGGCAAAATTTCAATTAAGCTCGCAGCATGAAAATGCAATGCCATTAGTGTAAATTGGGACTTACTTTTTTTTTTTTCTTTACTTTCTTGACAAAACCAATATCCCATTGATGTTCTAATCTATCTTCAAGCCCATCCAATTATCTGTTTAGCCAAATGTATAATTACTCGTCTGTGTGGCAACAGTGTTTATTAGGATTCCTTACACACACATTAAATTACCTATAAACAGTTTCTAGGGGCCATTAGTGCATCATCAGAGTTGAGATACTTAATGGGGGGGATGTTTAGATGAGGGAAGGAGGTGGGGGTGGGTGGTGAAAACAGCATCCAGTGGTTTTGGGGAAACAGGCAATTAGGTCTCTGCAAGCTTAAATGTTGCAGGAAGGAAATGGCTCCTCCCTTCTACTGATGATAAATGCACACACAGCCAAGGGCTCGCAGCACAATGTGCAATGTCGCCATGGGAAGAGGGGCACGTTCGTGTCAGTGACATCTTCAGAATGCAACTCAAAGAACTGCAGGTGTCTGAGAGGAACAGTGATCGGGCAGCTGTCCAGAGTTTATAACAATCGAGTTGTGCTTGCAAATATGTAACAGGCAGTTCTGACCCAACACATAGACGTCTTGATTTCATTCATATATAAAAACTACATTCAGTAGTTTGCAAATGTTCAGAATTTCCTGGTTTAATGAATAAGTGCTTATGTCAGACCACTTCCTGTGATTAAACTCTATTGTTATTATTGTTATTTCAGTTAGGTACTAATGATGACTTTAGGTTATTGCTCTAAATCATTTTAAGCGTTTGAATAAAACTCACAAGCTGTTAAATAAAAGCTCCGTTATCCTCCTGGAAATAGCAAAAATTCCCCTAAAAAATAGACCTTTAATGACCTTTGATGTGATCATTAATGTTCCATGAACCAAAAAAGTATATGTGGACTATGATAAAAGACCTGCTCCTGGGCTACCACCTTATCATGGTGGAGGGGTTTACATGTCCCAATGATCCTAGGAGCTCAGTTGTCTGAGGCTTCATGCCCCTGATAGGGCCACCCATGGCAAACAGGTCCTAAGTGAAGGACCAGACAAAGCGTAACCCAAAAAGACCCCTTATGATGAACACAATAAATGGTCTTGAGTTTCCCTCGCCCGGACGTGGGTCACTGGGGCCCCCTCCTGGAGCTAGGCCTGGGGGCAGGGCACGATAGTGAGCACCTGGTGGCAGGACCTTTACCCATGGGGTCCGGTCGGGCACAGCCCGAAGAAGCAATGTGGGACCTCCTTCCTGTGGACTCACCACCTGCAGGAGGGGCCAAAGGGGTCAGGTGCATTGTGTGTTGGGTAGCAGCCGAAGGCAAGGACCTTGGCGGTCTGCTCCCCAGCTGCAAAGCTAGTTCTAGGGATGTGGAATGTCATCTCTCTGATGGGGAAGGAGCCTGAGCTGGTGCGCGAGGCTGAGAAGTCCCAACTAGATATAGCCGGCCTCACCTCGACGCATAGCAAGGACTCTGGCTCCAGCTTTCTCGAGAGGGGTTGGACTCTCTTCCACTCTGGTGAGAGGCGGCGAGCAGGGGTGGCAATTCTTGAGAGGGTAGCCTCCCTCCACCTTCGGGTTTGGAGACAGATCCTGACTAATGTCTGTGCCTATGGCCCAAACAGCAGCTCAGCATATCCACCCTTTTTGGAGTCCTTAGAGGGAGTGCTGGAGAGTGCTCCTTCTGCAGGTTCCTTCGTCCTGGGTGACTTCAATGCCCATGTTGGCAGCAACAGTGAGACCTGGAGGGAAGATGGATGGATGATAAAAGACGTGGACCCATCTGCTATATTTCTGTAAGTTGCTGATTAATGGAATGGTGGAGTATCACTTCTTACACCCATGACCTCAGATATGGCTCAGAGAGAGCCCAGCATGTGAGAAAACAACACTTGACTGTTGATGTACGAGAGCAGACCCTACACCAAAAATGTGATGTGGATGTGAAGCTCTTGGCCTTGAAAGTGTTTTTTCACAATGGTTTTATCATGGTCACCACTTGCTTGCAGAGATTCCTCCAACAATCTCTAAATGTATTTCGACCTTTGGCCTCTATTGATTTCAAATGTAGAAGTGAATATTTATTTTATTATTATTACTGTTTTTCTTTTTGCAGGGAATCAGAACCTTTTAAAAATGAAGATAAATCTTTGCTGATGTGAAAATAAGTAATTGATAAAAAAAAAGGGAGATGCCCAGATGGCAGCTACCCTCTGCTGACATTTAAACGGGCTCTCTTGACATTTAAACTCTTATTTTAAAATGCTCATAATTATCCTTTGTAAGTTCTTACAGGATGTGTTCCTTAACGGCTCACAGAAATGTGCTTCCGACTTCTTCCAAACAAAACTTTGAGAGCTTCTGTCATGACTTATTCACCAGTCAGCGAGGAGTCGTGTTTTGACGGTGAACTTCAAAGCATTGCAATTCCATTTCATGTCGGCGTTGGAGGAAAGTCAAAAGGATGCCAAAAGCAAAATCCGCCACTGGGGTCAACGCTTCTTCCCAAAATGACAACAGGGTCGACACCAGTCATTGTCGATTCGGAGGCATACAGTGGTGCCACCTGTCCTTGAAATCCTGATCCAAGCTTTAGCTTTGTCTTTTCTATCCATGACCGGCTCCTCTGTCATCTGTTAATCAAGCAAGGGATTGTCAACATGAAAGACATGAACACTTTCCCTTTCATCAAAATGACATCATCCTGCTGGCTGTACCTAAGAACCTGTCTTATTAAAATAAAATCCTGCATATTAAGGGGGAAAAAAATCCAATGCTTCCTTGCTATTATTGAGAAGCTAATTCAAAAGCCCTGCTAATGCATGAAGGCTTGGCATCTCAGCAGGGGGTCTGAGGCTTCGGCACTGACAACGAATTTAGAAAAAAATAAAAAGTTGTGCCTTAAACTCAAACACATTAATTTAGAGCAATGTTATTCTCATTTCACAGAGGCAATATTATGCGTTACAATTCCCCACATTAGCAACAAACCCCCCAGTGTGGCTTTTATAAAAGGTTCTTGAATTGAAATGAAGTGAGCAAGACAGAAAAAAAGGTTGGAGTTCACCAGTCGATGTCAGATGATCCACTAACCAAATAAATCAAAAGCTGGACAAAAGAAACAAAAGAAGGGATGCAAAGCAGACCGTGGAGCAGTCAAACCTGCAACAAGATAAACCTAAAAAGAATTCAGAATGACAAAATAGTCATATTTCCATGTTTTCTGCAGTCAGTTAAAAGGTATAATCTAATAACTTGAGAATTATTTGGTTTTCTAACTAAGCTGAGCTCCATAGTTTGGATCATTTTTAACATTTTTAAGAAGGTTCTGGGTTCTGTTCTTGTCTAGCAACCTCCCACAGTCCAAAAATATGCACATTAGGTCCATGGGCTCTAAATGGCTCCCAGGCGTCGGTGTGTGAGTGAATGGTGTGTACCCTGCCTCATCCCTACTGGCCACTGGGACAGACTCCAGCACAACCCACAACCCTGATTAGGAGTAAACATAAATACATGAGAAGTAAATGGATAAATGAATTATCTCGACCATGTGGGATCAAATATTTAAAAATGTCTAAACTTGCATTCTTCTTGTGGTTTGTCTAAATAGAGCCTATTTTTCAAGTATACTCTGAGAAAAATGGCAACATATGGAAAGGTATCTGCGTTTTTGAGTGAATGGACGTCACTGTCACTTTATATTAGCCCATTCAGACTGAGGGCACCTCTTGACCTGCTGCACTCTGCTTAACAGAGGCTGCTTCTTCGTCTCGTTAAGTAACAGTGTTTTGCCAGACTGGTCCTCTGGAGAGCACAAAGGCATTTTCAACTTTTTTTTTTCACCCCTGCCTCTTTGCCCTTGCGCTCCAGAGGACGAGTAATCCCACTGACACTATCGGAGACTGATGAAGTGTACCTGTGAACCTGTTATCCTGTCCTCTCTGGACTGTCTGCAAAGCTGCAATTAAACAAAGTATCATAGGTATAGTTCACAGACTAACCTTAAATTAAGCATGCTGAAAACAGATGAGTGATTCACTTTTTTTTTTTTTTTCCAGCGCCCCTTTTTGGAAGTAAAAAGTCACATAAAAAAAAAAAAAAGTCTCCCATGGTTCTAAAATAAATACACTCTCAGACATGTGCTTTGCTTGCAAACATGCATAAGTTCACTGCATTTGAAATAAATGAAATGAAAATTGACAATGGAAAAAGTATTCACAGCAGTTGTTTTGAGGAAAACCTGTGAAATGACTGATAAAAAATTCCCCATCCCACAGCATCCCTGTTATGAATACAATGCTAAGTAAAAGAAAAATAAAAAGCAAACGCACACCAGGGGCACGGTCAATAAAGTGCAACAGCTAAACATAAACAACCTTAAATATTAATGGAGGAAGTGAAACTCCTGGGAAGGAAAGCAAATGTGTCTTTTGGTGCCTGTGTGTCTGTCTGAGCTCCAGCGATGCACCGGGAGCCTCTGCAGATATGGAAAAGCCGAGGCGTTGAACACAGTCTCTATCATAGCCCAGTCTCTAGGTGCTCAACTCCTTTTTTTTATCCGTTTAAAACATAATGGCCACTTTGTTTTACCAAAGCAGTGCAACTCAATCCGCATAAGAGTTGTCCACTCATTCAATTAATTGATTTTGCTGTCAACAGCCACTCTCTCCAGCATTGCCTCCCTCTCCTCTCTGCGGGCTCTTGATGCCATCTGAACAGCCATAGCCAGGCCCAGCAGGTATTCAGGCTTTCAGCGGCTCAGGATAATGTGCATCTAGTGCATAAAGCTAAAAATGTAGCTGCTCAGGCTTCACTAATTCATTTACTGAAGCCCAAGGAGGCTGCGTGCAGGATATGCAGAGTGCATCAGATGACTGGGAGAGGTCAGGCAGGAGCATGGTAAACAAACTGTCTCGCAGATGAGAGCTTCGAGGGGGGATCCTCGCATTGATTGCTCCTCTTCAAAAGAGGTGAAGGAGTACAGTGTAGCCCGTGCAGTTCTAAAGAGATGCAGTCATGAAAAGCAAAGATACTTCCTGGATTTTGGTGGTGGATTCAAGCTCTTCGGGCGCTTTCTGTGATGGTTATTTTTTTCTTCTGGTATAGTCAGGCTGGTTTTATCTCCTGCATAACCCTCTTGCTGAGAAAACCAGGGCAGCCACCTTTGACAACTCCCTCGACTCTTCTGGCTTATAGAGCCAGACAGCAAACACATGCATGCACACAAGCACACGCCAACACATACTGTAGGTGGTGATAGACAAATAAAGGGAACAACAGAAGTGTGCACAGTCACGTACACACACACACACACACACACACACACACACACACACACACACACACACACACACACACACACACACACACACACACACACACACACACACACACACACACTAGCTTTATTCGGTAAGAGATATGAGCACACAAGCACACATCCCTTCAGGAGGATGGATGGGGTGCTGGCAAGATCACAGACAAATTTGCCATAAAAGTAATTCCTGTTTTATTCTTTGTTATTAATCACACAGTCCCATTACCAGAGGAGACTGACTCTCCGTCAATATGACAAGAAACGCTACAAATACTCTCAGCCTTCTCCAAACATTTATTTAGATTCAACTTGCCGTTATTCAGGTCAATAAATGCAGAGCTGTATTTGTTAAGAATGGATTCGAGTCCGTTCTACCACCCAGCTGCCCTGACTCAGAGTGAAAGAAAACCTCGTCTGGAAACTTCTTCTCTTTTTTTTTCTTAAATGAACTCCCTTCCCTCACACCAAAATTTCTCTTGTGGCGTCAGAGGTATGGAGGCCCGTGTCTGACTGATGTGCTGTGGCACAGGTTGTCTTCGGCTGACGTGACGACTACCGAGGGTTTTGACAGTGTTCGCTTCAGATATCCTGTTCCAAGTGGAGTTGATCAGAACAGACACCTCTCCCAGTGCCGCCAGGCAAGCTCCACATCGGTCGGTCGCCAACGTCAGAATGTGAGGTCCGCAGCTGGATGCTCATTTTAAACACGGCAATGGCCTGTAACATCCTGTTAAAGTCCAAAATATGTCACTTTGGTAGAGTTTGCTGAAAGTATCAGAGGGATGAGGCGAGGTTAGGTAACCTGATTAACACTTCTGTCACACGTGTGTGTGTGTGTGTGTGTGTGTGTGTGTGTGTGTGTGTGTGTGTGTGTGTGTGTGTGTGTGTGTGTGTGTGTGTGTGTGTGTGTGTGTGTGTGTGTGGCCAATCAGTGGAGCAGGCAACTAAAGTTCCAGAGGTTCCTCTAATGGTCAACCATCTACGTTATCCTCTCCTGCTTTATTTTTGTTTTTCTTTTCTGATGAGCTCAACTGTAACGTAAAAGGCGTCTCATCACAGCCACCCTGCAGATTTATAACTTTTTCTTCTTTTTCTCCAGAGCTCAGCTGTAGTGTAGCTCGAGCTGAGGACAGCATTCCTGCTGAGACCTGTGTGATTACGACCTCCCGATGGCACCTACAATTGCGTGAACTGGTAAAAGTGAAGTAGGGACAGAGCGAGTTAATTGGAAAAAAATGGACGAGCACAGGAGTCAGACTATTATCCCAGCCCTTTCCCCATATCAGACATAATTATTACTTTTATTGAGACTTTAATTTAAATTTTTCTCATCATATTGATTCTCCTTCAGTATTTGACTGCTGGCTTGACTGACCAGACTGCAACAATCAGGTGAAGCGAAACCTCTGACTGATGGGGTTTTCCCCGGTGACTCGGCAACATAGCTAATGACCTCGCTCCAGGATTACCCAGGCATAGCTTGTCGATACAATTCTCTTCTATTTTGCCTCTTGCCAGTTTCCATCTGACGGAGAGAGCTGTTGTGTGCCTTTCTCGAGAGCCCGCCAACCGTCTCCGCATAATACTGGGCCCCGGTCGTCTCCTTCACATCCCCTTTGGTCCTCCATCCTCCCGGTCCACTGAACTTCCTCTCATTGTGACAGGCCCTACAGCACATTGCATTACAGCCAGTCAACGTCCTTTCTTGTTCAGAGTCCTGCTGGCTAATAACTACAGCATCATCTCTCCAAATGTGTGACTTAAAATGAAGGAAAAAAGCGAAAGGAATGATAAAAAAAATATATCTCACATATAATATATCATACATCACAACATTGTTGGTTCTCCCATCAAAAGAACTCCGACATGGAATGTTAACTGTTAAAAGCAGATGCAGTCTCACGCAATGATCCTCAAGGTTAAAGAAGGGAGACAGAAGGTATCCACCTGACTAACTTTTGACCAGACTGAGCTCCTTAAATCTTGAGAATGAAGCTGGGGTTTTTGGTGTGAAAGGGGACCAACTGTGATCTCGCAGGAATAATAAGCAGCACACATTAACAGACCGTCAGCTCATCCTACCCTGGTATTTCTGAGCTGGTTAGGCGAGGTCAAATAAATACAATAGCTGTCCTAAATGACAGAAAGCTAGAGCTAAAGCTAAACTGTTTGCTGCTTTTATAAACTAAAAGTTTGCTGCTTTTATACCGAAGAGACTGGCCAATGTCATGGCGCCAAGAGTTAGTCCAGCAGATGACTGAGACTACATAAAACCAGCCATGTGCCAGCTTGTTCCAGATGTGGGGACCCACCTTGCCTGTTAAAGGACCACCTATTAACATCAGGTCAGCCTCCTAGCTGTTCAGCTCTCTGTACTGAAGGAGTTGTTCAATATCACAAGTTCTCCGGAGCTTCAGAAATTGGATTGTGTGTCACATCAGTCCGGAAACGTGTCTGTTTTGTTAGAAACGATGAACTGTAAAAGCAGAAATTCTGTCTGGATGCTTGTCCTTAACAATGGCCACGTACCTCTTCCTTCCCCAGATCGGTTCCCCCAAACCCAACACTGACATTTTCCAAACATCAGCATGTCATAACATCCTCGCTAGAAGATGATGACAAGAGCCCTAGACCGCGGCGATAAACTGTGCATTAAAGACACCACCATTACATTTTAGTGCAGAAGAAAAAAAAGCAAGAACTTCATCTGCCATGTGGGATGCTTATCCAAGGGTTAATAAAAGCACAACTGAATAAAACCAAAACCTTTGTTCGCTGTCACAAGTCAAGTGCAGAACAGCAGGAGGCTGTCAACCTGGGCCGAGGAGAGCGTGGGTCCCAGTCACCCAGTCAAAGTGCTCCGTTCTGGTTCAGCACTGAACTGTTCAACTGTGTCTCAAGGGTGAGCATCAGTCAGGCGCAGTTTCAAGGCCACGCATGGCTGCTCTCATTAGTATTCTGAAGCTGTTTACCTGCAAAAACACACAACTGGGACAGGGAGAGACTTTTCCTCATTCATCCACATTTGTAAAAAAAAAAAAACCCAAAACAACAACAAAAAAAATATTCATGACCAATACACTAATGACATTTTGCACCTCTGTTCTTGCCTCTTTCATTTTGTAAGAATTATATTAAGTAAAAATTTATATCAAGTGGGGGGGGGGCATTTTATTTTGGAAAGTCTGAAATACATCTTAATTACTGCGAGGAGAAAGAGCACAAATAGAGAGAGGTATACAATAGAGTGCTTAAGTACCCTAAAACGCCATGTCCTGGGACCATCCATGGAGTGACAGTTTTGTCACTAAAGCCAAGAAAGGCTTGTACATTTACTGTAGAGCTCGCAAGCAGCAGCTTTTCAAGGACAGTCAGCAAACGTGACCCCCCTGACCTTTAGAATGTTGCTGCAACTCACAGCTCCATTCACTGTGGCACTTCCCCCATGCCATTAAGAAAGAAGGACTAAGTAGCAGATGGACAGATATTTAAATGGCACACTGCAGCAACACTGGCTATGCACATAACGGAGTTCATCCTTGTGTTGCCCTGAAATACTTAAAAAAAGATGTTGGTAGCAACCAATGCAACGTTGATGAGAAGAATTTTTTAAGACCAGTCTCCCAGTGTGAGCAATGTGGCTAAACCTGAACACGGTCTTTGCTTATTCTTCCACAGCAGTGTCGGTCTGCTCTCTCCTCTTGCATTTGTTTTGAAGTGAGCACAGATCTGTTGGGGGAAAAAAAGAAAGGTGAGGTTTTCAACCTCTGCGCTCAAATGAAAATTCAATACCAGGCAATATCCGGTTGAAAGGTCCGCTGTGTGGGAGTAGTGCATAGTGCAGCCAGCAGAACAGCCCTCTCCTGATAAATTCCAAGGAAATAGGACTTAGAGGATCGACTACATTCAGTGAGTGATTTGATTTGTCTGGCACGGGTTTAAGAATCCTCAGGCCAGTTTCTTCGATCATGCACTAATTATGCATGCTGTCCACGTAAATCCCTCTCTGATCAGAAAATAATTTTATATTGTTGTTACGACTGCACAACTGGTTTTACTGGTCTAACTCCAGCTTCGTGACCTCAACCCTGCAGGGATAATGGATGCACTGGAGGAAGGATTCTGCAGGTGGAGTGGCTTTGACTTAAATAGCAACATTGGGTGGAATATCGATAGAGGGGAAAATCAAAATGTTATTTCTGATTTGCGATCCTTGCCTAGGATGCCAGCCTTTGAATCAAATCAAACTCAGATCTTATATGTATTCATCTACAATGAAAACAGTGGACCTGCGCGACTGCAGCCATCTACCTGCCAGTCTCACTGGGGCAGGCCAATATTACTCAGCTTTTTCTTTTCTCTCTCTCTTTTTTTTTTTTTTTTTTTGGTTAATGTGCTCCGTAAATCCTGTGGGGAAATTACAGGGGCTCGGTCACCACCATTTACAACAGATGGAAAACCTTTCCAAAGGGATTAGGATGCCCTGGACTTGTTCTCATTCCCATTTCTTTTAAAGCCCGGGTATCAGCGATCTGTCAGCTGCACTCTGGATCGCCGCGACAGAGCAGTGCACATGTCTTTGGCTCACCTTTTACCAGAGACATGATGAAATTCCGCTGTTATGACCTCTCTGTCTCTGCCATTCACAGCTGTCGGGCAACACAGCGACACAATGGCGACTCCTGAAGTGCACCTGATCGGGCCTTGTTACTAGCATCAGCCTTATCAAGGGAAAGGCTCCGCTGTGTCACATTCACAATGGCTCCTCCAAATGGGATTAACTCCAATTGCACACTGGAATGGAGGGAATTGTTGAGGAATGTGCTGTTCTTATGAGTTATATTTTGCCCATCTGAGAGAATTTCTGGAGGAAAATAAAGCTTAAAAGCACGTGTGGTGTGTGTATTTACATTACTCTCTTGATGTTAATCAAAAGCAGGCGTGTTTGTGCTTTTCCCACATGGAATGGTTGTTGACAGTTAATCAATGTGAACATTGATCACACTGCAAAAATTTTTTCTATATTTTTCTGCAACATCACTGCACATCATAAGCTACCATATGCTGCCCCCCCCCCAAAAAAAATAAAAATAAATAAAATGCTACCTCAATAAATACACCAAAAACAAGAAACATTTAGAGGGAAAGTAATTAAACACGATCTCGGTGCCTTCTGGTTAAGAACAAAATGTGCAGACAATGAAAAATTTAGATGCTGTAAAGGTGCGTCATGACATTATTAACAGTGATGTTTTTAAATATGCAAATTGAATTTAAAAACATTCATTATAAAAAAAATTTAAAAAAAAAAACAAGACTGGATCGGCATCAAAAACAACTTGTTTCATGTACAAAATGAACAAAAAGTTGGTGAAAATTTGGCTCAACTGAATACACTGAAGGGGATTTAAGGGAGATAAAGAGGAGAAGAAGGAGGAGTTAAAGAGCCTTAAAGAGCAGGAGATAGATAAAAAGAGTGAAAAAAGGTTTTAAAAAAGGGAAGGGAATGTGTGAAAAAACAAGAAGAAATTAACCTGAAGGAGGAGAAGAGATGAAAGAGGAAAATCTTGACTTGTTTTCTCTGTGATACTGAGATGTTACCATATTAGATTTTGTACATTAACATGTTGGTGCAGTGAATGATGGAGATTCTGAGCTGAAGACGGGGCCTTTTTATTTGCAAACATACTTTTACACATTTTTTGATTGGACAACGGGACACAATAGAGTGAGAATATACAAAAAAAGATAGATTTAAAGAGGTTAGCACTGGCCTCCAACATATAAACTTGTCTCAATGCCGTGCCGGTCTTTGTTTGCGTTCCTTTTGTGTGTTTGACCTTATCTGTCTAAGGAAAGGAAATTATTTAACTTGTGACAGTACAAAACACAAGCCGGGCTCACAACGAGCACTAAGCCTTGACCCTCGAGACCAGCGAGCTGCTTATTGCTTTACTGAAATAAAGGAGGAAAAAACCATTCGATACCTTTTGTCAGGGCCGGTTTTCCCATTGGACGCCAAACGCTAATTGTTCATAAGCCACAATATAAAAAATGATGCCTGAAGGAAGCTCATTTCCATATGTCAGCCTCCAGGTCCCTGCACTGTCTGAGAGCAGAGACGGTGCTCTGCAGCGTGCATTCACTGTGAACAGCTGCACCGGGGATATATGCTATACTTCATCACATCTTTGACATTCAAATAAATGACATTCTCCTCCACTCCCAGCAAACCTCGCAGGTCTGCTACTTTCTTGCCTCCCATTAGCTCTCAAGTAAGACTGAGAAGACCATTAAGAGCTGTTTCAATGGGCCGTTTGAAGAAAGAACTCTGCTCAGAAGAGAATTTATAAATCAGACGCACCCACTGTGAGACTGCGGCCACGATCAGAATGCTGCATAAATCCTCAGAGTGCCTAAATTGAAGAGACATTCTCGTTTTTGCCGTAAAGCACACGGAAGCGATATGTCTGGTTCCAAACTGGAATCCTTCCCTGAACCTCCTCACTTCCTGCTGGCCCAACCACAGAAGTGGTGGGGAAAAGTTGCAGGGGAGGAGTTTTGGAGATGGGGGAGGGCTGAAGTGGGGGTTCATCTTTGGGGACAGTGTTGTCATTTTTCTAAGTGAGTCATCAAAGATAGCCATTTAATCCCAGATTTGTCCCAGACAGGAAGATAGAACCCTTTTGATCAGGAAATGAGGCCAACACGGGGCCTCCAGAGAAATACCAAGATCCATTCTGGGGATTGAAGTCAATTATGGGAGTGTTGAGATCAACAAAATATCTGTTTGTCAGTTGCAATGGCTGCTCTTATATAATTACGGAGTGCACAAGCGTACAATGTCGAGTCTCTAAGAGGAGGAAAATGGCCAGTTCCTAAACTAACCCAAAACGACACAGACGGCTAAACGTGCTCTGTTGTAAACAGCCTTATGAAACCACCAAGCCTGCACACAAACATGGACAGCCAAATCCAGTCATTCAATAGAAAGGAAAGTGTGAAAAAAAAACAACAACAAAAAAAAAACCTGCAGGTACTTGGTGTTTAATATTTAAAAGGTTTCGCTGGATTCTAGTAGCTGCCTTGCATACTGAAGCTGAGAAGCGTCTCCATGGAACTGCCCTGTGGAACCTGTGGCCTCCACGCTGGTCTTCCCATCCCACAACACCTCCTTCCCACTCACCACATCTAATCTAACCCAGCGTCCTCCCGCACGGAGTCGTGCTCAGCACCCAAACGCTTCATGCTTTATTCATGCTCTAGGACGCGTGCATCGCAAGTGTGTCTCGGCGCGTCGGCCGCTTGTCGGGAACCTCTGGATTAATCTTATCAAACAAAGGGGATTCGGGAGCGGGAGACGATGCTCGGGCGTTACCGTATTTACACTCCATGGCTGAAGTCTTGTTTTGCTTCCCACCTCCCTGCTCCAACATTTGGGACCCTCCCTTAGGATCTCCAGTTTTGATCCCTTTTTTTTTTTCATCCTCTCAGCAGGGGAGGACGTGGCTGCTGTAAAAAGACACAAGGTGTCATGAAGCATCGCTAAAAACCGTTTTTGGATGGCTGGTGCCAATCGCTGTTCTTTTGTCTGCCGATCACTTTCTTCTTCCCCTCATTATAAATAATGCAGACTTCATCCTGCTCAGCTAACACCAACAAACACTTCAATGAAAGAAGTCTGCATTGCAGATTCCCACAATCAGTAAGGTTACTTCAAGGAGCACGTTGAATTTGGATGGAGTGGGGGAAAAAGAAAAAACTAAACAGGAAGCGTTTAATGAGGATGCTGCTGGTTGAGGATATTTACAAATACATGTTTTCTTGTCAGATGATGTGTGCACAGCGTGTTTGTGTGCACGTCTACCTGCATAAATGGGTGGAAAAAATAAAGACGCCATACGGATGAGGGGTACTACAGAGATGTCTGTGGGTGAATTTACAAGCCTCACAAATACAGTTCTATATCCAAAAATATCTTTTTTTTTTTTTTTTTGGTAGGGGCTCGATAAGACTGACAGAGAAAAACACGCAATGACAGTTATCTTTCACATAAAAGTCTGCTCGAGCGGGTGCTCCAGAAAACTTGTGGCTGAGCTGCTCCAACAATTGGAAATCTGCTTTCACTCTGCTTTTAATCAGCCGTGCTTCTGATGAAACACCTTAGCTGGAGGCATGTCGCTCCCAGGGTAAAGACAGACAAACAGCTTTCTGACTGCAGCATACCAATGAAAAGCTGACTGTGTAAACAGTATAGCTGTCAATGGGGGCTAAGGCCTCAATATTCATGACCTGCAATTAGCCGATCAACTCTTAAATCTGATAGGTGTCTACTTTTCAGGCGATTAACAAAAGTCATCAGCGACGTTGATGTTAATAAGTCATTAATTAGAGGGTATTACGGGAGTCCACTGAGTCGGTGAAAATAAATGTCATCCAGATGATCCGTGGCGCTTCTCTGATGTGTAATATCACAACCGAGAAGCATCACAATGAAGTACAGGAGACAGTCGTCATGCTGGGGGAAAAGGGGAGGCAAAGGTCAATGAAAAAGTTTATTCCCAACCTGGAAACCCAAAGAGGGCCCTGAATTAAAGCTTATAAAGCTGCACTTTAATGGTCACTTGAATAATAGCCATCAGATTTATGCTTTTATTCAAGAGTCCTGAGGGAAGAAAACTGTTTTCAGAAACATCAGTTCAGTCAGACAGACGGCAAAGCAGAAGAACATTCATGTTATTCTGTGTGCCTCCTATCCTAATATACTGTTTTAATGCCACTAAACACCAGTACTATCACACCAATCACACTTACCGAAAAATGTCAGCATGATGCAACAGTACATTTACAGTACAATATGCTTATTTTAATTCCTTGGCAAAACGGTCGGCATTCTTAGAGTTATTTGGAGGAAGGGAGTTAGTTACTCAACGAGCTGGCTGATTTTCCTGAAGATGTAAGCTCTTTCCTGCAGATGAAAACAGCTTTGCAGACGAGATCGGTTTATGAGCGACGCGTGTCCCTGTGGCTTTCACCACGCCAACGCGTTAACCCCAATAAAACATAGATTAGACACAGTTGAGTGAATGCCCAGTCAAGCTTCGAGACGCATACAAATCAAGTTACTGCACTTTATTTTACAGTGCACACTAACACGCCCAATCAATATGCTCTAAGTGCACCTAAACATTAGTGAAGCTGCCTCTGCATGAAAACGCTTTAGCCTCAATCAAAGGCAGATTAGGTGGAGGTCAATGACTGGCTTGTCAGCTGCCAACGCTGCATGCTGGAAGTAATGAACAGCTCAGATCATGACAGACAAAAACAGCCTGATTTATGAGACTCACCAGCTCAGCAGAACCTATAGAGGGCACAGCACAAGTACAGTCCCATCAAATAAGTCTCGGAATAGAGTAAATATAACACAAAAATGCGAGAAAAACCTGCATTAACATGTATCAAGGGCTAGTGAATGCCTCGACTATGTGACTTTATAGCACTTGGATCATATTTATAGCATATATGCATGAACCTTTGATTCTTTGATATTTCTCAGCCAGTCATGACTCAGCCTCTGATCGGTTCCTCACATTTTCTCATATTTAAACAGTCAAACTGTCAGATCATCTTGTCCTCCTGTCATGGTTCCCTAATTGCTTCCGGGTGGAGTTCAAACAGTTTATGGCGCTGTGGTTCCACTGATTGACCAGAGTCCACCGACCCCAACTTGATGGTTCGTTTGAACTTTTCCTTGTTTGGATCTGCCTTCAACATCTTTTTCTATCATTACTCATAAAACGTTAAATAACGTCTCATATTTGTGTGTGTGAAGCACCACAGCACGTCTGGGTGTGTGACGTAGGATCAGTGCAGGACGATGTTGCGGTCCAGGTCAGTTAACATGGACCTGCTGGATAATGACTCAGAAGGATCTGCTGCAGGACTCGCCTCGTGCTCTGCTCTCTGGCGCAGCGATATGTGAACAACATGTGAGACATTGCTCACAGTTTTCTGTGCTTTTGACACCATTCTTGCCCCAACTACTCCAGAGCTGCTAGGTTATTTTTTTGTTGTTGTTTTTTTTTACACATCTGTAGTGTCAACTATAAGTTGAAATTGAAGGCCAAGTTACCCCGTCACCGGCCACGTTGTGCTGACTACATCATCTACCGTCCCCCGTCCCTGACCCCATCTCTGCCTAATTGATGATGAGCATGCTAACAGCAAGCTAGCATGTCGCCACCAGTGTGACAACAGCAGCGCTTGTTGAGAAATGTGTCCAGCAATGATTCCAGCTGCTCCCACGTCCTGGTTTCGGTGCAGCTCGGGTGCTCACCTGAAGCTGGCAGCATGCCACTGACAGGGCAAAGAGTCCGAATGCCTGATTCTTTGGATTTGATTCTCTTAAACATTTCCAGAGTCACAACTTTATTTCAAGTTCGCAAACGGCGCAAACTCATTAGAGAGTGTGTATCATGCTTGAGGGCCAATAACGGAGTTATTTCAGGGGAAATACAGTATAATCTGTTGTCATTACTTGACTGATTTATTTCACAAGCTAAAGTAGCTAAAACTACTACAAGCAGAAGTTTAAGACCATAAGTATTAAAAGTTCTATATTTTCTTAAATTTCACCCCAAGAATAAATAAGGATGTTTGCAAATTTAATGAAGGAATTCCATGTGAAGTCGACGTGAGCGCTGCGGTGCTTGAACTCATTCCGGAGCGTGTTTCCTGATTCCTCCCGTCTCCTTCCTTTGCCTGATCACTGGTGCTTTCAGCTGCTTTGGCACGCTCCCCGGCAATAGTTCACATATTCCCGCTGCTCTTTTATGTGAGGTAACAGCCCACGCCAGTTCAGAACTCGCTCTCACAACAGCGGTACACATGGTGCTAGAGCGTGTTGCTGCGAAAGTGAACTTTCACCCCAGCCAACGCACGGCATTCATGACAATATCTGACTGTTTTATCCCCACGTGTCATGTAAATTGTAAACCCAAAAAAACCAATTGGGGTAACTTTCACTGAAAATCGGGGAAGTTATCTAATATTTATATTCTCTCTAATTGCCTGGCGCGGATGCAACCTTGGCCTTAAGAAAAGGGTTTGGAATAAATTGAATTAATATGGCAGCCATAATTTATGCTTGCATGCTGATTTACTTGCTCCACCTCTGGAAGAAAATCTGATTAAATGCACAGATAATATAGTTAAGCCAGACAGACAAACTTCATGAATCAAAGAAGCCCACAGCGTGACTTTTGATGCTGTTTAGGACCTGGGCTGATGTGGATGACTCACGGCAGCAGGCTTGAAATGTGGTTCACCTCTCGTTCTTATCACCAAGTGTTTCTTTTTTCTCTTTCTCTTGAGTGCTCTCCCTCTCTCTCCCTCTCTTGCTCGCTCGCACCACAGAGGAACAGGGCTGCCGATCCCGGTCCCCTCCGCGCTCCTCTGACATGCAGCCGGGGTCACAGATGATTAAAGCGGTGGCAGGTGGACTCCACTTTGAAACTATCAATAGACCCGTGGGAGCTGAATCAAACGGCAAACCCTCCATCTCTGTCAGCCCGAGCCGCTCGGCAGTACAGAGGGAAGGGCAGTTGGGAGGCCGAGAGGGCAGCCTCCACCTCTGCACCCTCAGCCTACGTGGCAGCGCGCTGCTGAGAGGAGCATGGCGCGGCGTTGGAGGGACACATGGCCCTCTGATGTGATTTCAAGCAGACATTGTGGATTCATCTGTCGGACCTCCTGCAGCAGTCGAATGATCAAGAGCAGCTACATGGTTATTATACATTTCCCCTCAAACGCCGTAACTCAGTGAACAGTTGTACTGTTGGACATTTCCTTCATAATAATATTAATAGTAGTAATACTACTACTACTACTACTACTACTACTACTACTACTACTACTACTACTACTACTACTACTACTACTACTACTAATAATAATAATAATAATAATAATAATAATAATAATAATAATAGGCAGATTTCCATCCAAAAGATCACTGAGGAACAAAAGTCATCCGATTTTGCATGACACTGTTTATTGTTTATTAGATACCTGTTCAGTCTTCATAAAGTAGGAAGAGCTAATATGTTCATACACACACGCAGACCTATCTATCTATCTATCTATCTATCTATCTATCTATCTATCTATCTATCTATCTATCTATCTATCTATCTATCTATCTATCTATCTATCTATCTATCTATCTATTGTACATGATGGTGTATGACCAGTCATGGTTGTCCCTCCAAGCAAAGGCTGAAATCACAGTGTGAGCCCACCTCACTCTACCTCAGTGGGGATGACAGACAGACTTTGTCATCTGCTGGCTTCAACCAAAGTCTGCCTTTAACAAACCAACCAAGTTAGTCCTCCCACCCCCCACCCCCAGTAGCCTGCGGGATTCATTTATTCATTTGCAATAAACACAGTAAAATATCCCTAATTTAAAAGGTTGAGCAAGGAAACACATGCAGAAATGAGACGACTGGGATCCTTAAAAAAGAGTCTGAATGAGAGAAGAAAGGAGGTGAAGATAAATCCATTTAAAAAAAACTAAATGGTTTATTCCACTGGGGCGATTCTCACTTTTTTAAAGAAACAACATGCCTAGGAAAATGTAGAAAGTAAAGAGAAAGAGCTCAACATTCATTTAACTGATCAAAGGTGTTTTAGGTGAATGACAGAAAGTGAGAAACGCCCTTTAATTTTGGACCGACTGAGTGAAGTTGCGCTAGAGCTGTCCATGGTACCGATCCCGACTTTCCCCCACAACAGTTCACATCTTTGACGTATTCGTTTTAACACATGTCCTCAAGCAGGTTTCCTCCAGTTTAATATGTGAACACGCACGTGTGAAATGGAGACGCATTAGTTTGAGGTTCCCTAAGTCCTGGACCTCGGACGCGCGGGCACGGGGGGGGGGGGGAGTCTGCTTTCCCAGTTACTGTGGTGACCTTCACATGGGCGCGGTCGTTCCGATCGTGCTATTTTCACCATGTTGGCATCACACCGCAATTAAACTGCTTGCTCTCAGCGGTCCGTCACCGCGGCTGTTCGCCACGCTACTTGGCACCCTGGAGCGGGGAGGGCGACATCTCTGACTCCGCGTCAACGCAACCTGCGAGATGCGCGTAACTCTACTTATTCTGTCACCTTCTTTTATTTTTAATCCAACGAATAACACCTAACACCTCCGGCCAGGAGAGTTTTTCCCTCTTTCTGTTGGTTTCTGTTTTGTCGGGGCTTCTGTTTTGTCAATAAAAGGTAAGAATGTCTTTCTTAGCTTTTCTGTGAGCGTCGAGTCCTGAGGCGGTGTTGTTGAGGCTCTGATCCCCAGGCAACACGCACACATTTTTAGGATGATTAGAATTTAATGTTATCAGTGATTAACATGTATTGGTCGTGTTACTGGGGCTTTTAATTCAATTGCGCTGAGGATTTCTGCCCGCAGGCTCCTCTGTTTACTTTCCGCGGTGTGTTCCACATTCCCCATCGTGAGTGACATTTAACCTGCTTATTGCAGCTGCATCTAACATCAGTGAATGATGTAGTCGGTGGTGTTCGAGCTGCTCCAGTGGTACCTGCATTAGAGTCGCTGCACGAAGCGACGCAGCCCACCTGTGCCCAACTACCTCCACTCGGGGTGCAACGTGAACGTGTCTGTTTTCGCGAACAGACCAACAAAGTGTTGTGAAAAGACAAGAACTGAATTGATTTTCGCCGTGTCAGTTTGAAAACAAAGCACACTGGTTATCCTAGTAACTTCACCGAGTCACAGGTGAAACACAATATTCGTCAAAGTGCTTGAGGAATATGATGAAAAAGGAGGAACGATATTTCTACCGACTTCTCCGGTTTGATAAATGTTTGAAACCCAGCAGATAAAGTTGATGTTCGCCAGACAGGGGCTATTATCTTTAGGACCCAGTGGAGCGCTCGGTCTTCCGTAACTGGACATAGTGGCTCCATTTGAGGAAGATTCCTTATCTCCTCTTCTGCTTTTCACAGTTGGGCTGAGCTGAGAAATGCGTCCAACCTAGATGACCCTCTTCCTGACCACTTTCACAACACGCTGCGCTAATTTTGCTCGATTCTACTCGCGACCACTCTGAATAACAACGGCCATCTTATTGTGTTTCCGTTTTTTTTTTTTTTTTGTTGTTTTTTTTTCGTGAGTAATTCAAATGAATAGTTCTCCTGGAGCAGCGCCGTGTGCGTAAAGGCTGTCATCCCGAGCGGAATCCGGTCCACAGCCTTTCAAAGCTTGGCAGAAATGGTTTCAAAAAAGGAAACGCCTTTAATGAGATGTTAAAGTTGTCCAAAAAGTTGAGAGGAAGAGAATTCCGGGTGATCTAATCCGATCGTGTTAGACCACATGCGTCTAGTTTTGGAAAAAAAAACAGAAAACTGAAAAATTCTTGTCCTCCTCTTGGCTGGAAGAACTTGTTGAGCTCGGGAGCGCATCTGAACGTGAGTATTGCCATGTTTTTTTCTGTTTTTAGATAGCGCCTCTGTGGGAAGACAATCGTGAATAATGAGCCCTAATAGGCTCGTTCCTGCGAGCTGCTTCATGGGCGGAGAAGCTGGCAGGTTAATTGAAACCGGGATGAGCGGAACGTGGATGTGGATGTAAAAATGGGGTTTTATTTTTTATGTTTATTTTATTTTTATTTTTTTACCTGTAGCGCTGTGATTTGTCTTTGTGAGAGGAGTTGATTCCTTTTTTTGTTGTTGTTTTTAGTTTTTGTTGTTGTTGTTTTGTTTGTTTGTTTGTTTTAGTTTTTGCTCTAAAATCCGTGTCTTGATTAGCAGCACTTTGCCCGCAGGCAATGACCTATGAAACCTGTTGCGCATCAGGCCATTCAAGTATAGGAAAGTGTTGCAACCCTCACGTTTTTTTGGATTTACTGAAACACTTGTAGTGTGTGTGTGTGTGTGTGTGTGTGTGTGTGTGTGTGTGTGTGTGTGTGTGTGTGTGTGTGTGCGCGCCGTGTTCTGTCTGATTGCATATTTTCATGTCCTAGATTTTTATTTGAAATGTTTGCAGCATTTTTTGTGCGGTAAGCTGCGTTCAGAGATGAGCGATAAATTATGTATATGGGCAGATTTAATGTGTGGCAGCTGCGGGCTCCACACTCTGAGGGATCCTTGCAATATCCCCATAGGCCCTGTGGGAAGCTGATGTGTAATATATTTGGAATTTAACATAAATTGCATAGCTTAAAACCAGCTGAATCAGTCTACAATTCTTCTTCCCCCCCATGTGTGCTGTGCTGTGCTGTGCTGTGCTGTGCTGTGCTGTGCTGTGCTGTGCTGTGCTGTGCTGTGCTGGGGGGTCTGGCATGATGAAGAGTAGGACTGAGACTCTGGATGAGGGGAACCAAGGACAGAAAGACAATAAGAAAACCAGTGTGTGCCAGCACAAACATGCCTTTGCCTGCCAGTCGATCCCACTGTGACTCATATGGAAGGGTTGGTTGTTGGCTCGGGGAACGCTGGACGCATTAACCAGTTTATTGTTGCGCTCATCTGCCAGCATCAGTCTGCTAAAACTGGCCACGGAACAAAAGCGATTGGTCAGAAGTCAGTGTAATCCATAAGCACAAAGTCTGTGGGTGCGCGCATATGTCCCAGGCGCGCGCCTGTCCAAAATCCTGAACAGGTGCTGGATAGGAGAGAAAAACATAAGAATTAATACAGGGTGAAACTTGAGGGGGCATCAGTCTAATCGCCTGTGGACGTTTATTTGAATGCCTTTTTTTCCGAACGGCAGAAATCTGGCTGCCACGGGCGTGAAAGGTGTTGTGGTGCCGTCCGTGCGTCAGCACCACGGACAGCTCCTCCTCCTTCCCTCAGCTCTTCAGCTGGATCTCTGTGATTGAAGTTTGTCAGCAAGATGAGCCACAGGGTTTGCTCACCTGCTGACTTTTTACATCTTTTTTTTGAAATCACTTGCTTGAGCTGTGCCGGGGGATGAAATGGAAGCGGACACAAGGGGGTGTTTCAGAGGGAGGGAGAGAGAGGGGTGAGGCGGTCAGCCCGCGCTCTCTCCCGCTGCATACCAAGAGCTGCTAAAATATTGATGATTTTTAATATAGACTCCAACCTCATATTTTCTGCTTCTCTTGAATTACGACGTCCCCCGGTACTTCCTCTGCTTCAGATCATTTATATGAGGATGAGATAATACCAGGTTGAAGATAGGGATTTTGCAGCTAAATATTTCCTGTGTGTCATTTCAACCAAAATGATATGAAGGGGTTATATGTGACGTGAGGTTCTTTTTCTTAAAAAATAACCACAAAAGTGCTTCAGACAACATAAAGTGCCATGGGGACATGAATTAGCTTTCTTAATGGTCAGAATGGTCTGCTGAATGCAGAAATGATAAGTTAAAGCAGAATCCAGATCAGACGGGTTTCATGTCAAATGCTCTTTTTCCTTTTCCCTGTCACCCAGTGATCTAAAGGCTGAAAGCTATCTCTCTCAGCAGAGGCTCACCCCGAGAGCCCTGACACCTTCCTTTTATCTGCAGAGATTTCATTACTCTCAGGGCTGGTGAATTAAATCCAATATTCCCATGGTTAGCTCAGTTTGGTCTCCCTTATTATCTTTGAATGCTCCCTATTAAATAAAAATAAGATAAGCAGTCTCTACCACCCGGCCGCTGGCGCCTCATCTGACTGCCTTTGTCAGTCAGCTTTATTGGCATTATGGAATCTTTAATTGGCCTCTGCTCAACTGGAGTCTTTCGGATCAATGTGCTGCTAAAGTGACCAAAACAAAACTCTTTCCTCTTCCCTTTTCTCATCTTTAACTAAAGATCTTTCAAAAGACCAGAGCCTAATGACCTTCCCCATATGAGCAACCCCGCCAGTGCTAGAATGCGTTGAAGCCTGTAGTTATTTTCTTAAATACGGCATTAGTTTGAAAAAAGGAAACCTGTGATTGCTTCCGATACAGCCGAATCCCCTTTAGACGGCTACAGTTTATCAGTTCCTGTTAACGGTGGATTTAAAAATGTCTGCAGCAGGCAGACACCTGCCTGCATGTGTGCACTGCTGTGGCCAATTAAAATGACTTTTTGTTCCCTAAATACGTAATGAATCTTTGCGCTACCGTGTGTCATCAGAAGTCTTGAAATCATTAATGAATCAAATCAATGTAATCACATGCTTATCATGATGTCCCAGTAAGAAGCTGCGATCTTTGGACCTAAAAGGAAAAATCTTCCGGTTCCTCTGAACATGAAAGCCTCTCCGCATGCCTCGATCCCCAGCTTACCTGGGAAGATTTATTCCAGAAGCAACCGTCAGTCAGAGCAGGGGCAGATGTAGCCCGAGGGAGGGAGGGGAAAAAACCTGATGACTGCAGAGTTGCGGGTTCAACCGCACGGACCGTCAATTTGCATTGCGCGTTCCCGCAACCTCGGGTGCGGATTCAAATAATGCACAAAGGCATCAGGAATTTTCCAGAGATGATGCATGTGTGTTGTTGGAGCCCAGAGCAGACAGGTTAAATTGAAATGTAAGTCCATTTTGTGAACAGCAGCTTTCAGTATTATGACTCGGGCAGAACCCCAGGCCTTCTAAAAATCACTCCTATTTTGTCATTACTCCTTTGGGGCCGTACATCGTCTGCGCCATTTCATGTTGCCTGCTTCAACCATATTTTTCTTTACTCAAAACACTGAGATAATGCCAGCGTCCGCCCTGACTGCCGCCAGACGCCGCCACCTGACGAGTTAGACCATCTGACTGATGGCTTGTGATAGGTCCAAGAAGCATACAATCTGTCAAATGGGCCATTTCTCTCTTCCAATTTTGATTTAATATGTCCCACATGTCCCAGAAAGCAAAACATAGCTCCATAGATGATGATAAAGGAGTCAGAAAAGCAATACCTTAACCACCGTGGTGTGGAAATCAGCCTGTTTGTATGAAAATCAAATGGAGACGAGTGTTTGGAGAACAGGCCATATTGGAATTTTATACAGTAACACCAACAAAGTTATTACTGAAAGAATATAATCAGTAAACAGTAGATGTTTGAACGTAACTAGTCAGTTGGTTTATTAGGCATCAATAATTAAAGCAAATTTAAAATCGCCCCATAAATTCAGGTTGACTTCGTACGAATATCAACGAATCACCCCACCTCACAAAATAAATCTGTAGAATCCTTGAGGGACTGCTATGTTAAATGTCTTTGTGTGTGTGAGTGTCCCTGTTGTTTTCCTTTTAATTGACCATTCCTCTGTTTCTCCTCTTTTCTCCAGAATGCCCCCTGCAGGGAAATCCAGCACAGGCAGACGATCAGGCTGAGGTGTCTGACAGCAGCTGAGTGACGACAAGTGTCGCTCCCCTTTGCACGTCCCATCTGACCGTTGGTTGACCCTTTTATCAGTGCCTAACAACAGAAGAAGCCCACTTGTTGACACGCCTCATCAGCCAGACGGGAGTGGCAGCGATCGACGACAGGCAAATGATAAACGCGTGCTAATCGGCGCCTACGGCCGCTCCTGCTGAAGTAGCAACATGCTGTCCATGATCCCGTGTGTTCCGTTGCACCAGTCAAAGCCGCCACTGGTTTAGAAAATCTTCATAGATATTTATCCGTTGGCTGCAACAGAGCAGCAGCTTTAAAGGCAGAAGTGAGAAGACGAGAGTCCAGCAAAATGAAATCAGCCATGTTTTGGCCTCTGTTGTTCACTCTCCAAGCTTCATGCAGCAGCGTGGCACACGCCATGCAACATTACCCAGCAGCATGGGGACACTATGACGTGTGCAAGTCCCAGATCTACACAGAGGAGGGCCTTGCATGGGACTACATGGCCTGTCAACCTGAAGCCACCGACATGACAAAGTACCTACGAGTGACCCTCGACCCTCCCAATATCACGTGCGGAGATCCGCCAGAAACGTACTGCGCTTTGGTGAGTTGTAACCTCGCCTGTCCCATGATGGAGACAAATGAGGCTGTAGGCAGGATCACGCAAAAATACTGGGTCAGGGTCAGAGAGACGCGTACAAGGCAACTCGCTGCTGCCGCGGCGGAGATTGATGCTCAGTCAGGGGAAAGCAAAACGCTAACATCCACTAGCACACATACACGCTACACCCATGTGCAAAAACGGGTGCTGTGACATGTCAGAAGATGAAAAGGATGGTGTCAAAAGGCATTTATTGACAAAAAAAAACCACGCATCCATATGTACTGTATTGTGTAATACTTGAAAAATCAGGAAACTTTTTTAAATAGAGGTCTTAGATTCATTAAAACAAACGGGCATGTGCAGAGTCATTGCACATTAACAGCTGCACACAAAAGATGAATCATAAGTCAGTAGTGACAAGGTAATTGTACTGGCACAGCTATGAATCACCTCATGTTCACAACAGTGTTTAGCATTGTTTCATTTACCCTCATCAAGCACGATTGAACCCCGGCTTGCATTTGTTCAGACCCGCATTCAGAATAAAGAGCAGGGTGCCCACAGGCTTTTAAGTGCTTCATTAGAAGTCGCGCGCGTGCCTGCAGAGTGCTCCTGTGAGTAAATATTTACCAATTAAAATAGGCATCTTTAAAAGGGAGCCTTTTTCTCCACCCGCAGCTCCAGCTGGCTCTGAGACATATAATGCCACCGTCGGATGAAAAAGGAGTCAGTCTCCAGCCTGCGCGGTTGATGCTCTGTGAAGCTTTATATCAAAGCAGCCTGTAAAACCTTTATCAGCCCAGCAGATCATCTTGAGTAAACACCCTCAACGAGACAAAGGCGGCATAAACAAGTACAGTAGAAAAAGAAACTGCTGAAACTTAAGTTCACGCGTATCTGTGCTCTTCTGAGTTTAAAGCTGTTGACGTCACACAAAGAGGTGTTACCTTTTGTCTGTCCGGTGGGTTTGCAATTAACGTGCTAGGGGAGGGAACAAAAAAATCCAGGCTTTCAAGGTTTGAGGTTTGGAATTAAAGACGTTATTTTCATTTATGCTGCATGCTGTGTTGCTTCAGTTTTAATGAGCTATTTAATGAAACAAACAAAACACTGGGTCAGTTGCTGTCACATAGTGGAATGTAGGAGCAGCAAAATAATGTTTCAGAAGTAGGCCTGTTGCCCCATTATAGCAGGACACGACTGAGGGTTTTTTTTTTTTTTTTTGGTTTGGTTTCTGTTCCTTCTCAACATGTGACCCTCAGGATTTTAATCACATCCGACGGGAATCGGAGGCCGTCATTAACGGCCATGATCAAGAACACGGATTTCCTATGCGCTCAACTGTTGTGCGTTTGATCTCCTCTCAATCTTGGCCGCCACACTGGCAGGCTGACACTGGTGACCTTTACCACCACTGCTTCCTGAGAGTTGGTTGGAGATGAGGGGAGCATTCAAATGGCTTCTCTCAGTGCGGACACCAAGTTGCCCAGTCGAATATAATCCCACTCTAAAATCTGCCAAATATAGTCTGTCTTTATGATAAGAGCATAAAGGTTAGAAGTTGTTACTTTCTATCTCAATGTTGTAAAAAGAAAAAAGGAAACAGAGGCATCTGATTCCTGTTGAGAGAGAAATAGCCCGGGACAGCGTGGAGGACAGGTGTTCTTCATCTAGGGTTTAGCCTTGTTTTTATTTTTAGCTTCGTACCTTCAGGGGTTCAGGACGTGTCGGTATCAGCTGTTCTCCCATCGTGCAATTTTCACTGCCGCGCTCCTCTAACGCTTTTTAAAAATCTTTTAGCGCTCTCTCCGGTAACACGCCGTATGCGAGCTAAACCAATGAAATGTGCTGCAACTGCAACGTGCTGCAACTGAGAAACGGGGCTGTGTTTGTGGAATTCTTGGGTCTTTGTGTGCCTGCGCTGTGCCGGATACGGTATGTTCAGCATTTTCCTGAATGAACACGAATTATCCCATAAGGCTAATTGGAGCAGTGGTTGGCGAGGTAATTATTATTAACCTTATTGCCGCGCACAAGCTCTAATGAATATTTGTTGTTACTGTAGAGGAATCACTGCTGAAAGGCATCTATGTCTTATTTGGTTAACAGGCTTGAAGGGGCTTTTAATTCAAGTACTTCTTTTTCAGACACGGTTGGTGTTCGAAGATGTGACACTGATGCGCAAAAATGGCTGGTTTTAATTCCATTTGGAAAACAGGTTTGGTTTTCATGCATGAGCGTGTTTACGCAGAGCGTTCCTTTTGGAATATTTAAAAAAAAAATTTGCTTTGCTCAGCACTGCGTTCTCATTGCTGACAAGGCAAACCGTTGCTCCTTCTAATCAGGGTCAGGCAGGGTGTCTGTCACCAGGGTGCTCGTGCAGGGACACATACATGCTATTGCCGGAAGTTGTTTTTACTACAGATATTATCACTTTTAAAGTATTATCATTACATTATTTTGCCCCTGCAGCAATTGTGATGACTCGAGTTGGCCTAAAACACCGTCTGCGTAACATGGCTTAACGTTGCTTTGCACATTTAACCTTTCTGAACCAGACAAATAAGAAAAGGTTTGCTTTCGATGTGTTTATGAGGGACTTGAAAGTGACTCCCGTCCTCTACATGGCCTATTTCTGGTGAATGTGCCCCGCCTCAGGCCTGGCACCGGCTTGCTGCGTTAATTCAATTCAATTTTATTTAAAGTGCCAATTCATAACAATGTTATCTCAAGACACTTTACACATTCAAAAAAGAGAAACAGGTCCCAGGGCAAAGCTGCACACTGAGTAAGCCATTGGTGACAGTAGCGAGGAAACTTCCCTTTAACAGGCAGAAACCTCGAGCAGAACCAGACTCAGTGTAGACAGCCATCTGCTGCGACTGCGTGGGAGGGAGAGGAGAGACAGAGAGATGGTGAGAGAGACAGAGGAGAGGGAGCAATAGAGAGAAAAAGGAGTGGGGGAGAGGGGAGAAAGGGACGATAGAGAGAACATTGAGCAGAAGTAGCAGGATCCAGGTGGGGCCATGGAGAGGGTTCTGCATCCAGCAGTACCAGGCCTAGTAGGATATCCAGCCACATGCCCCAGAAGTGCTGCAAAAAGATGGAGCACAAGAGCTCCATCTTTTTTACCGGGAGTCCACCCCTGTGCTGAAAGCTCGATGTCTAAAGATCTTCCCCAGCACACCCCAAGCAGTCTTAGCTATAGCGGAAGAGGGAGCCCTGACCCACTAGATCCTGATGCGCCCCACGTGTTTACCACTACGCCATATCGTGCAGGTCTAGCTTGAGACGTCCAAATATTTGCGACTGCGCCTCAGCCGGAAATATTCACTTCAGCTAGCCCAACTGGGGAGATTCTTGTAATTCCTCTGAACTTTATTCAGCTCTCACAGAATTGGATGAAAGGAGCCATTCGTACCAGTCCAGCAGACAGACCCCTCCGGGCTTAGGAGGGAAATGTGAGACGAGAGCTCCCACTAAGCTGTTCTGAGACTGCCCCGTTACTGACAGTGAATGCAGCAGACTTATCTTCGCTGGTAATGACAGGAGTCACTGTGAACTTCTAATCTGCGTCTTACACACCCACAAAAACTGCTGCAACGGACTTTGGAAAGATAAACAGATTATAAATTAGAGAGAGCGAAGCAACTTTTATACTGCGATTCTTTGAGGTCATCGGCAAAGGTGGTGTTTATCTTTTTTGGGATTCTAAGCAAGACGCGCCACTAAAATGTTAGCTAGCTGTGGAGAAGCCAGCGAAGTGACTGTAGTTGTTTAAAGGAGGAGTTCAAAGGTCAGCAAAGAGATTTTTATTGCCTTTATTAATGCAGCTCCTTCTCGCAAGGGGGGGGGGGATGCGTGGATTCACTCATCCATGTTTTTGTTTGAGGATGGGAAACAGTTGGAGCGTTTAGCTTCCTGTCAACCCGGTGCCCTTGACTCAGTTCTGAACTGGCCCTGCTCAGCACATCATCGCCGCACCACTGCGTACCAAGACACCGAGATGACACGCGACACGTCCCCCAACTAGAAGGAGAGAGGGAAGTCATCACTTATGCTTCCACTCGTCTGCCACATCCTTTGTTTCCTGGCTTTTTAATTTCCGTGTCCTGTGTTTTCTGTCAGCTGATGATGCATAATATACATACCTTGTCTGAATACGCGAAAGCTGGATGGTCCTTATGAAGTGAAGTATGTGACAGATTGAGACATGCTGGCAGAATTCCCTGAGATCTGTGACAGGTTAATTCTTAGAAGATCGTAAATATAAAGGCGTGTGAATTATGCATGCAGAGGGAGGAGAAACTGATGGGTTTTATGTTCAGGGAAGACAGAATCTTTCTGGACAGTTGAACATCTGCATGTTTGTTGTCTAAAACAGGGTGGAAAAAACATTTTGCTAAAATGGATGCATCAGGAAACACTGTGGATTTATGGATTTGTAGCTAGAAATTAGCGTTAGTTAGCTACACCTTTACTATCATTCTGCACATTATTTTTTACCCTTATATGAATGACAGGATTAATCTAATTAGCATTTGCTGCCCAAGGACCCAGATTGCAGGAGATAAGACTCTTTTTTTAGTGACTAAAGGAATCATCTTACTCCAACACATGACTCAGCCTCCTTTCTTCTAGTCTGGCCACATCTCACCAATTTGCCTCACACCTCGGGACGTAGTCGTCTGCCATTTGTTGGGCAGAGATGTGGAGCGCTATGTGTTGTTTCATCCAAGAACGGCTGGTTTTTATTTCAACAACAGGAAGCAATTAGAGATTTTGCTCTGGTAATACTGAGGAGACGGCAGCTCTTAGGAACCAGCACTCATTTCAAGCCTCAAATCGAAAGTGTTCTCTGAAGGGATGACATTGTGATAGGTTTTACATTTAGTAGGTTTCAGCTCTTCTACTATTTCAGCGATGGAATGACAGGGCGAGAACATCGCCCGGGTTCCTCGAGCTGAAAGGGATTCTTGAAAGTACAGTGACCATTTGGCCATCTGTCCCAAACCATTCCGAGTGCCAGATCAAAGACTTTCCACTCTCTCACAGCCATGTGATGTTCGTCCACCTGGTATTTGACATTAGAGTTAATTAGTATTACTTTTAATGGAGTTTTATAATTGTATGGCCTGACTTAACTCATTTAAAATGGTGTCAAACGAGGGGGACGCTCATGATACAGGCAATGGAAACTAACTTCAGACCTGATAACTAATTCCAAATCTAAGCCTGGATTATGAAGTTCCATTCGCATTTAGTTCGGCGCAGTCTGGGTATCCTGGTGAAACATATCCCAGGACTATTTGCGATGATGGTGTAGACAAGAGTGTTTACCACTGACTGGTAAACACTTGACCAAATCCTGTTTTTACTAGGGTAACTGTCATTTACTGTCCCATTACTGTGGTCTAATGAAAAGTTTCAGCTCTGAAAATAGATTCCACTTTTCACACAGAAGTATTAAAATTAAAATTTTATGCAAAGCTGTGAAATTGACGCTGAACTTTCTCTCTGTAAATGTGCAGCACATACATTTGATGCAAGAATTACATATGAAATCACAAATTGCTGTTGTTTTTTTTCCAAGTATTTTACTTGACTTTGTTTTTATTAAGGGTAATGGTGGCGGCAGGATGGGTAACACTATAATGGAGAGATGACAGCTGGCGATGGTGAACCTCCCCTTAGCAAACTCAGCCATCATGCTGTCAGGACATATTGATCCCCGAGAGAGGGAGAAAGAGAGGGGGGCAGAGAGAGAGAGAGAGAGAGAGAGAGAGAGAGAGAGAGAGGGGGCATAGAGAGAAATGTAAGAGGGAAATAATGCCTGTTTCCAAAAGCACCCGGTGTGATTTTATTATGCTCAGTGAATGGGTGACATTTCAGTAATGCTTTACTCCTCACTTTGACATTTTAAATTAATAAAAGCATCTAATAAACATGCAGATTAAAACGGTAGAGGATGAGTTGACACACGACGAGCTAACATACCCAGCGATGCCACGGTTTCACATCTCTGTCTGTCTTGCACTCTCTTAACTCCATCCGGGTTTCGATCACATCCTCTTTGATCGCACCTGTGAGAGCGGATGGATCAAACGATATTAATGTCCTGTACATGGAGTTTAACAAAATATGCGTTGAAATATGTGTGGCCAAGGCATGTGGTTGGTTTGATTTAAGCTATGAGAGGGATTGACCTGGATTATAGCATAGTGGATCACATCTGGAATTTAAAGCATATGAAGCGTCCCATACCCAATCAAGGTCTGCTCTATGTAGACAGTAAAGAGTTCCTCTATCATAGCGCCCTCTGCAGGTCTGTAATACTTGTGCATGTCTTTGGCACATCGAGGGTCTCGGCCCACCCTGTCAGCTGCACTGTTAATGTTGCTATAGCAAATGAATTCCATGCTAAAGTTCCCCTGCAGAACAGCTGGCTGAAGGGCTCATACATGTGCATATACAGTATGTGTGTATGCATTAAATATTTAAAAATTTCTGTGATACAAAAGATGTTTCTAATGAATATCATTCTGATCTAAAATCATCATGTGTTTCGAATTCAAGTATCCTGAGAAGAGAAATAAAAATTCAAATCAGCAGAGATGGCAGGTTGTGTTTTATCGAGCACAAAGAGAATTAAAGATCCTCTCATTATTGAGATGTTAAAGCTTTTTATCAAATCCTGACATCAGAGGCGGATAATCCCCCACGCATCCTGGAGCATGTTGGAACATGCAGCCACATCAATGCACACGCAACACACACTCACACACAGCCACATGAAGAACAAATATATACTGATTTCAAATTTCAGACACACAGACTGATGAACATTAAAGCCCTCGGTTCCATCCCCCCCCGACAATAATGCAGTGTAAAATTTACCCCTGCGGGACTCTACCACATGGGACAGATAATGAGGCCAGGTGTTAATTAATGTGGAGTGCGTTTTCCTCCCCTCCACCGACGCCCTGTGAATCCCAATCAAGGCTGCCGCCCAGGACGACGGTATGCTTGATTTGCCAAGCAGTGTACTTCAAAAGGCCAGTCTGGCTGTGCAGCCGTCCTCAAAGGGACTGCTTTGGCGAGGGCTGGAGTCCAAAGGGCGGAGTTCTTGGCATGGGGGCAAATCAAAACACGAGCACCGGGAGAAGTTTGTTTTTTTGTTTGGATCAAACGTCTATGCCAATGGCCAATTACATCCATCAGCTCCGCAGCTTCTGATGTCCTGTTTACCGGAGCATCACATGTACCGCCATGTTTAGTGTGCGTAAATGCCAAGATCACCTGTGAGAGTTAAAAAAAACATCTATGGCGTTGGACAAACTGATTTTCAGTCAAATGAACTGTGCTGACCATTTAGGTTATCAAACTATCAGGAGTTATAGGGTTTCTTTCACATGCATGACATAGAATAGCCGTTCATCATCAACAGGTCAGAGCCAACAATCCGCGCTCAGATGTGATGATGGAGCAGTCACAAGTCAGATGAGCGATCCTTCTGTCCCGCGCTCCTCTGAAGGTCAGAAGACTGCACAGCCTGCCTCTGTTGTGAGCCGCCGCTGGCCCTGACTGCAGGTCATTAAAGCTCTATTGAGTTTCTGCCAAAGCTCTGACTCTCCCAATATCTCAGCATGCCTCATCTCAGCTGTCTCTTCCATCGGGGCTTAGACCAAGCCCTGAAAGGATCAACATCTCGTCCCCGTGTTCGCGATACGCTCATGCGATGCGCCTTCTGAAAAGCTGGGCTCGATCTATCTTGACACTATCTTTTTTTTGGGGCCCATCTCATGCCATTTTCTCGAACCGATTGAAGATTGGGAGTTTATTGTCCGTGTGATTTTGCCGAGTGGTGCTCCAGCTCAAAGCAGCACTATTTCTGTAGCCCCAGATCAAATCCCCCCACACCTAATCACAGACGGATCGCACTGGCAAGGTGTCACTTGTCAAACCCTCTCCGTCTGTTGCAACCCCAGAGCGAGTACAGGCACATGAAGGTGTGATGGAGGGGTTTAGGGCCAGCGACAGGTCCGCAGGTGCCGCCCAGCAGGTTAGAAGGTGTGAGGCAGAACCGAATGATGGTCTGATTAATCCAGCAACACCTCCATTCCAGCGGGAAGTTGTGACCTGGAAATTAGAGACGGTGCAGGGAAAGCAAAGTTAGTCAATGCAGCTGTCGTAGAACTGCTGAGTGAATGCTGTTAAAGGTGGTTAAAGTTCTGGCCTTTTGCAAGTGTGCATCTTTTTTTAAATTTATGTTTGCAACACAATTAGTCTTTGGTCTAAATAAATCCAGAGATTATGTGATGAGGGAAGTAAAAATGAATGTGGAGCATATTTGGGGGTAGATTTGGGCTCTCCTGAGGGGGTAGATGTTCTGCTCAGAGGGCGTTCGCGCCCGGACGATCCTTTCTTTTTTTCCTTCACCCTCTGTAGGCGTCTGCGTCAGTGCTTTTCCTGTGATGCAGCTGCTCAGGATGCTCTTGATGATAGTGGTGTTGTCCTCTGAGACGTTCCAAGCGCCCTCAATCTCCCCGGGCGAGGTCATCACATACGTGGACACTGCTGACATGCCCCAGGACAGTCTCTTCAGGCTTGTCCATGTTTGGGGAGAGGTTGTTGCCATGGACACCTCACTCCTGTATGCTGTCTGGTCTCTTCTCCGTCGGGCCAATGACGCTCGTGATGTCGGCCAACCTAAGGAAGGGTTTATCCGCCGCAGACACGTACAGAGCATCTGCTGATCTGATGGGATTTAGCCTCCCCCCATCTCACTGCAATGTGATTAAACTCAGCACAGTTCAGCTGGAAGACATACCTTTACAGTGTGCTGCAGTTTAATTTAGTGAAACCTCGCTCGAAATCAAAGGCAACAATGAAACACACCAGCGAATGTAAAATTACTGCCGTCCGAATAATCTGAACAAGGAAGAAATTGACTTTTTACTTAAGGTCACTGAAGTGTAATAACTGTAAACAAACAAACAAAAAAATGTCCCGTGTCGCTCCTCGTCTGTGGAGTGAAGATGTTATTCGGCACAATAAAATCAATTTGTGTTATTTTGCTTGACCATACAAACCAGCACAGAGAATAAGGTTTGTCGTGCAGCGTTTGTTGTCCAAAAATCCCTCGGGTAGTTCATTTTCATCAGGATGTTGCCAAAGTTGTGGTTTTAAATTTGCTAATAATGTCAACAAATGCTGACACAGTCTTGTATTGTTAGTTTTGAATGTAGCAGATACAATTGCTTTCGATTACGATCATGATTATATAATAGTTAATCATGGGATCTCAAATAAAGCACTTGGATTCGACTATACAGTAATTCACTCATTCAACCTCCACATCTGTTCTGCACGTAGATGCATTTACATACATTTTTATCATATTTTTACTTTCTCTGTCCACAACTTTGTGTGCTGCAAAAAATTAAAAAAATAAAACACTTTTAATGAATTGGCGCACCACAGATATATGTGCTGCTGTGCTGTGTTTGTTCTGTTATGGTTGGCTGGTTCCTTTAATGGAAACCTCAATAAATTATTGAACACAACTATGAAATTACATCTAAATATCCAGTGTCAGTGTGAAGGCAAGCCTGGTATTGCAGTTACATCACAGATCCAGCCTGCTTCCTTTTCATTCCTTGGTCTCCTTCATAGTGTTATATCGATGTGGGATTGACCGGGAAGGCTGTTGAGATTTAGAGATCATTAGCAACAAGCTGGGCACACACTTGCTGCTCTGTCCTCCTGCATGAAGCCACCGTCCTTTCACGGGTCTCGCGGCATTGATAGAGAGCGGCTTCACTACACAGTAGCCTTGTTAGCAACGGCGATGTCACGAGACAGATTCAAAGTTCAGCTCCGCAGCATAGTTTTTAATATAAATAACAGATTGGAACGCTATTGTAGATGCCCAAAAACACAGTAAATAGAACATGTTTAATGTAAAATGCCTATCACTGACGAAAAGACATAAAGAGATTGCTTTTTTTTTTTTAAATAATATTTATTCTTGATTAAAATGTTCTCCAGTTCGTAGCTGAGACCATTAATCTGTGTTACCGTGTTTTGTTTTCTGACTCAAGGCATGCTGGGATATAAATATCCAAATAAATTGAAGGCGCTGTTGCAGATATGATCTGGTTTGCCTCAGTAATAAATTGTAAATTATACAGTCCTCTGTCCATCAGTTTTTTTTATATGGACGGGTTGCATTTTTCTAAAGGTCGATAACTCATTTTGGTGCAAAACTCTTATTTTTCTCATTCGCTGCAGACTATTTTCCAGTCCCACAGCCATGCTCACAGGTAAAGGATCAAGCTGAGAGGGTTTATTCTTTTCCAGTAGCTGCCCTCTGGCAGGGTTCTGAAGCCACGGGTCTTAAATGATCACAGAAGGTATTGATCCTCATAATGCACTGTTTTTGTTGTTAAATAACCACCACAGGAAATCCGATAAAAGGTCCTTGGCCTTTCTCCACGGCTGTGCCACTGCACCAACTCCAGCCTGAATAAAGCCATTCCAGGTTGCTATAGCGATTATTGAGAGAGGGTCACACAACATATGTAAAGGGCCTCTTTAGTCCTAAATAATGGCTTTCCTGGAGGCCTGAAGGTGAAACGGGTGCCGAGAGAGGATGGTTGTGGACAAAAATCATGGTTTTTCACTGAATGCTTGTTTTACAGTCAATTTTTAATTAAAGAAAAAACAAAACTTCTCTTTACTTAGCTTATTATTTCTATATATTATTTATAAAACACTTTGACTAATATTTAAGAATGAAAGATGAACTATGAGGACCAGATATGGCCTTACATAAAACTTATCAATATGTCGTGTATATCTTATTTTACAATCAGCTGTTTAAAATGCTTCATGAAGTTTTCACCCAGGTCCTCATAGTCAATGAAAGCATGGCTCTGTGGTAGAGTGGTTTGTTTTCTCTCTCCGCAGTGTCAAACCGTGCGTGTGTGTGTGTGTGTGTGTGTGTGTGTGTGTGTGTGTGTGTGTGTGTGTGTGTGTGTGTGTGTGTGTGTGTGTGTGTGTGTGTGTGTGTGTGTGTGTCCGTCCGTCCGTCCGGTAAAGGTCTGCACTCGGAGCAGGAGGGAATGTAATGAAGTTCAGCAGATTGTTGACACTACAACCATTTTTTTAGTTCTGTAGCCAAACACAGGTGACAAACATCTGCCCCATACCTCCTCCACCTCCTCTCTTACTCATCTACTGTATTTTCTCCTCCGCTTCTGTTTTCAGGCTTCACTGCCTCCTTTATTCGATCTGCATTGCTTCTTGGACTTCATCACCACACACCTCCACCTAGACCGCATTGCCCTCGCCTCTTGTGTTCTCTCTCAACAGCAGAGCCCCACATGCGCTCCTAAATGTGCAACACAGCAGGTCAGAAGGTCGTTGACTGCACACTCGTGTAAAACGGAGGAGACTTGAACTCAGATCAGTCTGGGACAAATTAAGAGTCCTCAGTCTTAAAGCCAGGAAGGAAATTTCAAATGAAAGTGGACGTTTTCTGCTTATCGGTATTCCTGCCGTCAGCGGTCTCTGCACAGGCAGCAGGCTATGGTACTTGCACTGCAATACCAGGCAGATAAGAGGGCTGTTCCAGAGAGCACACTTCTCCCCTTTAGATAATTTTACGCGTAGAGAGTCGGGCGATTGCTGATTATCGAACCGCTTTACAGTTGATCTGAATCTCATCTGCACTTAACCTCCTTGTTTCTGGCACAGAGGTGAGGAGAATGTCAATTGGAGTGTCTCGCACCCTCCGTTTCCGATCTCTCGCATTCCCCGCCGGAGCCCGCCATAGCCGCCTTGCGAGCGAACACGAGCCCATGAAAAGCTGCTCTTTCTTGCCGCAAACACCCCGGCACAGTGGAAATCTGTGGCACAGCACAGACATGGGCCCATGAAAAATGCATGCCCCCTTCGCCTGTTTCATAAGAAACGCTCATCTTGATTCCATTCACACCCCAGCTGGAAAACCTCGCAGGAATTTCAATTACACCACAATTTTCGATGGTAGCGTAGGCTGCAACAGCAGTGAATAAGAACATAGGACCTACAGTGTCATCTTAATGAGAGGGTCAATGTTTCCAGCAGTGCCAGCGTCGCTTGCACAGATGATAAAAGGCACTTTGGCCTGAACGTAGCAGAAACGCTGTCGAGCATGGCAACTCAACTGTGATAGAGCAGGGGAGTAAGCCAAGCCGTAGAAGTGGACCCCGTGAAAAAGCACCCGCAAAAAACAAATGAATGAACAAAATAAGTAGGTTGGGTGAATCTACAGTATATTTGTGAGCTGTGGCTTGCACAGTAGCCAGAGCATTTACTTGGCTATTTATACCACAAACTTGCAGCCATCTGATGTGTGATTCTTTAACAAAAAGTGGTAGAAAGGTTTTATTATTTGATCAGGTTGCTCCACAATCAGTAGAAAGGGGTGAAAGTCTCATGACAATATGAATGTACAGCATAAACATGCATTGTTCTGTCTTATGACTATAGCTGCCTTTTGTCTCCCTTATAGGAGAATCCGTACATGTGCAACAATGAATGCGACGCCACCACTGAGGAGCTGGCTCATCCTCCGCAGCTCATGTTTGACTTCGAGGGCCGCAACCCCACAACGTTCTGGCAGTCCACTTCGTGGAAGAAATACCCCAAGCCGCTTCACGTCAACATCACACTGTCGTGGAACAAAACCATTGAACTCACCGATGACATCATTCTGACCTTCGAGTCGGGTCGACCCGAGCAGATGGTCCTGGAGAAGTCGCTCGACTACGGCCGAACTTGGACTCCGTACCAGTTCTACGCCACTGACTGCCTGGACGCCTTCACCATGGAGCCAAAAACGGCTAAAGAGCTCACACAGCGCACCCTGCTGGACATCATCTGCACAGAGGACTATTCCAGAGGCTACGTATGGAAGAACGACAAGACCGTACGTTTCGAGATAAAAGACCGCTTCGCCCTTTTTGCGGGACCTCGACTACACAACATGGCTTCGCTGTACGGCCAGCTGGATACCACCAAGAACCTGAGGGACTTCTTCACCATCACTGACCTGAGGATTAGGTTGCTGAAGCCAGCCACTGGGGCCACCATGGTGGATGAGAATAACTTGTCCAGATACTTCTATGCCATATCTGACATCAAGGTGCAGGGCAGGTAAGATTCGTTATTTAAACACTGTGACTCCCAAAATTCCTGCCAATGTTTACTCGGAACAGTCTTCCAGTCTTTATTACACCCCATCTTTGTCATTCAGTGTCTTCCAATGCAACGGTGGGAAATGTGGGAAAATGAGTTTCCATCATGCGTGACACAGAGCACACGCAAATTTCCAGTCTCATTTATGTCTTGTTGACGTGTGCATATCTCACTTCAGCATAAATAAACAATAGATTTCTGCATTTTTCTCTGACGAGTATTACATTTCACCATAAATAGGCTAATAATAGAAGTGTTAAATGCATTAGGAGGCTTTCTTCATAGGCATCAACAGACTCAGTCGTCGTATTATAACTAGAACTGAATTTTTTTATTTATTTTTTTTATTTTTATTTTTTAATGCATACGTGACTGTTCCGAGTTTTTGTTGCCCCAAATAAGATCAACATCATGAATGGACAACATAGATTTGTGCTGTTTGGGGTTTTTTTGTGTTTGTTTTTTTCGGCTACTGGGCTTCCAAAGACCCACTTATGGGAGCAGCAGAAGAGGTCCTAATCTCAACATTTGACAGGGATTTAAAAAAATAGCATTTTTTACTCCCCATTTGTTGATTCCACCGGAAACATAGCAACATTAGCATCCATTAGAGTTTCCTGCGGCCTTTACTTATTCTCAAGGGAAATTAGATTTTCCTTTTCCTTAACTTAAGATGCTAATTCCTCCATTTTCGTCACATTCTCTTAAACACCATCTGTCGCATTTTTCCAAAACAATGAGGATAACAAAAAAAATTATAATGCCAGTTGATACGTTCAGCTACCGGAAAGATTTGTGTCACCGGCAGCCATCAGGACCCCTGTGCGATTTCCAATAAACACAAACGCTGTGGTTTTATGATGCATGGAAACGGCCCACATGATGGTCCTTAAGTTTCTGCAGCTGCTTCCCGAATGTGAGCTGTGCTGCTTGCTGCAGTTGGTTTATGTGAGGATAACTAGGTTGGTAATGACCCGTCAGATTGGCCCTCAGAGAATTGCAACATTTAGGCCCTAATTAGAAATCAGTCAACTTCAATGGCAGATTAGATCCATTAGCATGTTGGCTAATTGGCGGGAGAGTAATCTTGTAATTAAAAGCATTTGCAGCTGATTAAATGTTAATCATCTCAGACATATCGGTGAAATGCGGACACATTTAAATTTGTCAGGCTGTGGCTCCATATTTAGCCTGGGCCTGTTTCAGATATGTAAACACGACAACTCTTCACACCGGATGCTGGATCTTACCGGGACTCCACAGCGGACGGTGATACAGCGCATTCATACAAATAAACATGTTGTGCAGCCAAGCACATTTTTTCAATATCCACGCCTGTGCTATAAACATAAATTGATGAAGTAGAAATTGCAAGGCCTGCAATCCAGCGCAGAACAGCAGCTCCGACAGATATTCCACTCTGCCATTCATTACAAAAAGTAGCAAATTGTTGGATGGGAGGGAAATGAGCTATTTTGCCCAATTTTTTTCCCCTCCTGCCTCTGGGCATCAAATTCAATTTTCCACCAAAAGTTGCAGCGAAGAAAAAAAATAAATAAACAAGGCGTGTTTTTTTTTTTATTATTATTATTATTATTTTTCTTTCCAGAGGTGGATCAGTAACTCACTGGAAAGAGGGCGATAGAGCAGGGTGGGTGGGGGGTGGTTGACTCATTTGGGTTCCAGCAGCCTTCTGGCTATAACCAAATGGGAAGGACTTATCAGAAGAAGGCAGAGGCTGTCGTAAAATTCCCAGAATCTCCACAAGTGCTGATAAATAGTTGAGCGTTTGCAGCAAATCATGGCCCAAAAGAGTTTAAAAATGACGTAAATTACCTTTGTTCTTTCTCATTTCCAAGAAAACTTAACACAAAATAGAAAGACTGAAGTGATTTGATTTGCAGGGAACTGTTACAAAGACAAATCTATACATGATTTCATAGAGGTTAATCTATATGTCTAACCCATGACAGATTCTGTCTTTCACTAAAAATACTGAGATCTTGACTTTGTGTGGTCATGGCAACGTGACACTGATATAACACTTTTTCTTGAGCTGCCTCTGCTTCCCTGCTGCCAGAGGATGTGAGACATCAGACATGTCCTAAAAGAAATTACTTGCCTCTGAGATTGACCATATATGTTAGAGCTGAAAGACTGTGTTCTGTCATGGAAATCCAAATGGTCTGTCTAACATGTGATTTATGCCAGATACCCATGCAGTGATGAATGGAGCCCTCCCTGTGCTTTGTATTTGCGCACATTTTCCCAAAGCTTGTGGATATAAGCCAGTAGTTAAAAATAGAAGCAAGACCAGTAAAACCAGGTAAACTAGAATATTTTGGTGTGCTTTATTACTCAGTGCTGGAGGATGTTACCTCATCCAGGCAGAAAGACAAACAACTACACAGGAGGGTGAAGATCGGTGGAGAAGTTAAAGTTTGAGCCGTGGCTGAGGTGGTAGTAGCGTCCTCCCTTGGATACATTGCTTAATGCAATGTCAAGAATATGGAAACAAGTAATATGAGGATTATGCTTTTGCAAACACGTATACTTCTGCTCGTATATAAATTCTAAATGAGCCTCAAAGATGTGGCAGCACCAAAAACAGGATAAACCTAATTTTGCGGTAGTTGTGCTCCCAGCTTTATTGGATCATTTGTATATGGCATATGACATTAATAAACATATTCAAAGCAAATAATTATAAATTTAAAACAATAAATGCAACACTAAAATCAACTGCCTATTTATGAATTCTCGTTTCACTTTGGATGATAGCCAGGTCGCCATTTGTAGTGCTAATAATATCCCTTGAGCTTGCCTGAGGCTGGAAATCTGTCTGTTTCCATTTTTAAGACATGTCAGGAGGTTTGTGGCTCAAGTGGTTCTCCTGAGACAATTAAACTGGTGAATCAGCAACTCTGGATAACACAGGGGGTGTGTGTCTATATTGCCATGGTCAGTTTACATCGATCAGGCACAAAGTGATGAGCGCTGGCAGGTGGAGTGAACAACTCTGATGATCTCTTCATCGCAGCACCAGAAATGTATATGAAGCAGCATTTGGCCAACATTTGATCTGTTAGAAGCTAGAAAATCGGGCAGAATTCCAACAAGAGTGGTCCAAGGCAGGAACTGTGGTCAATGAGCAGCAGCATCAATGGGCCAAGGCTCACCGACGTGCATGGGGATCAAAGGCTGACCTGAGTGGTTTGATCCAACAGAAAAGCTGCTGTAGCTCAGAGTTACTTGGAAAAAGTTAGGTCTACTTTCTTACTACTGGTTCTGAAGGAAAGAAAGGTGTCAGGATACCCGGTGCATGACAGTTATGTAGTTGTGTTTGGGGCAGTCTTTGCAAAAACAAACAAACAAAGGCTGTTTCGAGCGCTCCTGATCTGTCAATGGCAAAGGATGTTATCGTACCAGACCTGGGAAATATCTGAGAAATAAGTCTTTTGACCTGGTTATACAAAAGAAAACAAAACAAACAAACAAAAAAAAAAACACTGAGGCAAATCTTGCATGATGGGAAAGCCATGGAGTAAAGAAGATATAAACCAAATATCGGAAGAAAATAGTTTTTTTTTCAGTGCATGTGGCTATTGATTTCTAAAGTTATTCCGCATCAGCAGACAACAAAAACCTTGAACCGTGCAGGCCCTTCCACCTTTCACGTATGCCTCTCCATCGTTCCTCACTTATTGATCAGATGTCCCCTCGTTAATTAAGACATGACCGCTAACGGCTGAGTGCACGGTCAGAGCCGCATGCACTGTAACGGGGCTGCACAAGGGCCTGGGAACATGAAGCAGCTAATCCATAAGTGTTAATGTGTGATTTTTTTTTTCTTTTTTCTCATTCCCCCTCACGTCAGTCTCCTCCTGGTTCTGTAGTTGCTTTTCTGGCTTTTCAACCGAAACGAAATCAATATAAACAAATAAAAAACACACACAAAAAAAAAACAAGAGAACTGAGAGATTTTAAAAACCACAGATTAAAGAGAGAAGAGACTGAAATTTGTTAAGATTATAATGATAGTTCTTGATATGAATTAGGACTGATAGCAGTAGTAGCATATTTTTCATTCAACAATTTATCTGATGCCATGGTGAGCAATTAACCTTTTCAAAGATATGAAATTGAAGCAATATGAAGAGAAACAGCCTGACAAACATCATGCACAAATGATGCTTATTACACTCTTTATATGTTTGAGCATCTGTTGCGAACCTGAAAATGAGACCTTGCTTGACGACTGTCTGCAGTGACGGTGTAATGTAAAAGCAGATTTCGAGGATGAAGACAGCAGGTTTCATGTCGAACCATCCCTCTGAGGTAAATGTAATTATTCAAAGGCGATTGGGATTCAAAGGAATAATAGTTTTAGATAAGACCTTTTACTGTTACTTTCCAGTCCAAAATGTTCCCCTCTAGCCACAATTCTGTGTCTCATTCCCCGCTGGGAGTCCCATAGTAATAAAAATACTGCATCACACACTCCAAATGTAAGAGACACTCAAAAAGAGCTTGGATTTGTAACGCCTCCTCAGCGTATTCGCATTAATGCTGAACTGCAGTTGAACAAGATTATCTACAGAGCGAGCTAATCAGAACTCACACACGGAAAGTCAGCGCTGACATTTCAAGATCATTCGATGATTCCTTAAATGTGACTTTTGGCCTCTGTGCAAGTTAAAGATCCCAATCGTATGACAGCAGCTTCCCAGTGAGACCAGTGAAAATGACCAAAGCCATGGCCAGGGTTTCCTTCAGTAGATGCTGTGTGATGGTTTTTATATCAGTTCCTCCTTCTTTTAAAATTTTAAAGGCTCAGCCGACTCGGACGTGCTACAGCATCCGCCTTGTCTTTTCGTCACATCTTTGCACCAAGATTCCAGTAATTAGGATTTTTCAAAAGTAAGAGCGATAGCAAAACTGCATTTCACACTCGGCCGGCTTCATGTAGTCTGCCGATCTCATGTGGGCTGAGCTGCAGAGGCCGATTCACACGGATAACAAAGCAACAACAATCCAGCAATGCTGATGAAAGTCTGCTTGGTAAATGTAGAAGGAGACCCGGGAGGTGTTGCTGACCGGAGGCGATGCATTTAGGTGCAATCCGAGCCAGGTCCCTGCTCCCTCCATGGCCCTGTGTAATCATGCTTCAGAAATTCATGATGTTTCTTAGGGTTTCCGAGTTAGCGATTGAGATGGGCAGGCCAGTCTGATAGAGTTTTAATCTGAACATTTTTCATGATTTCTGATCATTTATGGCAATCAATAAAAGTTTATAATCATATTTTCCAAATACTCTACCCACACAAGCCACCTCTCTCTCTGAAACACACACACACACACACACACACACACACACTCACACACACACACACACACACACACACATTGGCTCTTATCCAGTGTCTTACCAGCTGCATACACACTTGTGGGTGCCCTGTGAACCGTGACAGCTGCAGCCGGCTTGATTGACAGAGTTTGAAAGTCAGGTTCAAGTGCGAGTTCACGCAGCTTCCAGCACTACTTCGCTACCTCCATACGGTCTCCATCCGCTCTGCCAAAGCCGGCCTCGTCTTCTGCCAGATGCCTGTCACACCTCGCGATGTTTCCTGCCACTCATCTCCCGGTTTTCAGCGTTTAATTTGCGCTCATTAAGAGCAAGGCTTTCTTTGTAAATAATATATGGAAAGAAAAGTACGTCGGCGGAGACTCGTCTCCGAGGGGACGACAGCCATGAATAGTACAAGCATCAGCGTGTCCCTTTTTGCCAGCATCACACCACTCGCCTCTATTTCTGGGGAAACTCTAACCGGGCCAAGATGTGACTGAAAGCAACAATATTACATCAGCTTTTGTTTGTCTGCAGCCAGAATCTCGCCAGTGTCATCGTCATCTCACATTTTCTGGAAGTGTGTGTGTGTGTGTGTGTGTGTGTGTGTGTGTGTGTGTGTGTGTGTGTGTGTGTGTGTGTGTGTGTGTGTGTGTGTGTGTGTGTGTGCGCGTGCGCGTGTGTGTGTGTGTGTGAGACAGCCAAGTGTTAGACTGTTTTTGCAGGTTTTGTTGTTGTTGTTGTTGTTGTTGTTGTTGCACTTTTGTCATCATTTCATTTCGTGACAGGTGAAGGCGTTCTCCTGCACTCGCACGCACACCGAGCCCGCGATGCATACAGGCCCAATCTGATTTCAATATTAATGTGTGTTTCCCATTGTCGATTTCTTCACGGCTTCTTCCTTGTCTCGGCGGCTTACATCACACGAATGCGGCGGCCCTCTGCCGCGAGGGCTGAGGCCGGGGGAGTCGGGGGTGGGCGTCAGACACCAGACTGTATGTCTACATCAACACGTAATTTGAATAATAGGCCCTGTCACCGACACAAATCACAGCCTTTCAGTAGCATTGGCCCAGGCTCCACGCGTTCAAATTTCATTTCACCTCGGCGGAAAATTGAAGCCGGGGGAATTAACTCGCGATACATTCCCAATACCTCACCAACAATTTGGGCGGCCCTGCAGGGGTTATATTTCATATTTTGAACAGGGGGCGCAAACAATTTGCTTGAGATGTATCACGTTACATCCTAAAAAAGAAAGACGAAATTGGCCACGGCAGAGAGTGACAAAAACAAGGGTAATCGGAACTCTTCAATTTGGCAGTGACACAGCCCTGTGTAATGAGGTACTCCCCCTTTCTATCCTTCAAGTTCAGTTCCACTCTAAATGTAAAAAAGAGGAGTGTAACATTGTTAGACCGCCATCATCCCTGGATCTGCTTCTTTCCATAATTCATAATGCATTTTAATGTTATTTAACTTTATGCCATATACACTATCTCACCGTACAGCAGCTGCTATGACCTAAGTCTACTAACCAACCAACAGAAATGCAGCAGAAGTAGGAGCGGCGATAAACGCTAAATGCTACTCTGCACACTGACATACAGTAGGTCGTAGCCTGCAATTCAGCACCCAGTTATCGTACAGTCGGCTCACTTGTGTCATGCAACAAGAATATTAGACTGCCAAAATGGCACGGTCTGCAGGAACCATTAGCCTCTCACTACGTCAAGTCTCACAGCTTGAATGACACTGAAAAAATGGGCCAAATTCAGATTTTCAAGCACAGAAACTCCTTTCATGCTATCGCACGGCTCCCAGGCATCGCCGCGCTGCTCCCCTTAATGTGGAAAGACATCAATCAAACAAGCTCCCTGTCTGGCTGTACCATGTTGGGCAGGTAATTCTAGCCCATCCAAGTAACAAGTTGACATCCATCTCAAACTTCTAGTGGGGCGAAAGTTTGAGTGCACAGCGCTGCTCTTCCGTATATCTGTCAGAGGTATCGCTGCTCAGGTGATGTGAGGCTCCATGCATATGCCGAGAGGAAGTTCCTGCACGCCTCAGTATGTATGTATGTATGTATGTATGTATGTATGTATGCAGCATAGAGCTGCATTACGTGACCGCAGCAACTTCTAAAGAAGCAGGTGAGGGTTTGTTATCAGTCGGTAGGGGGGAGACAAAAAGAAAAGCAGCAACTTTGCACTGAATGAATTGTGTTTTCAATATGCAATTTCAATATTATCTCATATAGGCAACTCAGATGCCTGAAATGTGTGCATTTGCTGATAAGCTCAGGTAACAATTAAGATACGCTGATAGCAAACAAAGGCCAGATGATCATTTTTGTTCTCTGGTGGTTGAAAATTGGTGAATTGTAAGATAACCCTCCAGTTACGAAAAAAAACCCAAAGTTGTTGCCTCAGATATTGATGAGTAGCTTGAGATTAAGGCATTTTTTCCACTTGTATTTAAAGGGTTAACAACTGTCTCACAGTTTCACTCCTAATGCCTGATTAGAACCCAGGCGTGGATTGTTTTAAACTTTTCATGGTTAAACTTGATTGTGAGCCCCCCACCAAAAAAAAGAATGATTTTCTTTTCCTTTTGTCAGTTCTGACTTTTCCCACTTAACGAGTTCTGTGCTCCTCTCTTGTTTCGAGCCTTCACAAAGAAGACAAGCCGGGTTAGACACGGCGAGGCTGTCACCATGATGCCGAATAACCTTGAGAAACCGAGGTTAGGTGGAAAACTGATGAGAAGGGCTAGAGTTGATGTCTGTTCCACATTATCTACACAGCCGCTCATTTTTCATTGTTGCATTTGGAATACAGTCGAAACAAAGAGCATAACCTGCACCGCATTAAGAGAAGACGGCCTTTCTTATCCGTCTCCATATGCATGCCTTTGACATGCTTGCACTGAATTAAATGAGAACAAACGCATCAATAAAGGGCAAACACAGTTGTTTTTTTTTTGCATTTTTCAACCTCCCCATGCATATGGAATTGTGCACCTTGATTGCTTTGAATGCTTCTTAAAAAGAAGGAAATGCTTTGTTGACCAGGAAATAATTCTGCTTAATAAATAAATCACTGAAAAGAGACAAGAGTTGAGTGAGCTGAGGCAGCAGTCCAGAATCCCAACCCGAAAACCAAAACACCAGAAAAACACATAACAAGTCTTTCGAGAGTCTAGCACTAGGTTTACCACATGAGCCTGCCAACAAACTGGCGAAGAACAAAGAGGAGAACCAGGCTTTTATGCTGCAACTGGTTAGCGCTGATGTGGTCCAGGTGGACTGATGACAGAGGCAGAGCAGGTGTGTCCAGACCAGAAGACAGAGTCACGCCCAGCCAGGGGAAACGAAACAAGAGAGAGAGGACCAAGCAAAGAAAAGAACACCACAAAAGGCTGATTTCTAACATTTAGAGCTGCAATAAATTGCTTCTGTCTCTCCATAATTTTGGAAATAAGATATGGAGGTTGGTACGCACTCAGCTGTGATACTGCTGGGTGTCTTTCTACCTCCTCACCCGACTGTTAACGTCTAATGTTATGTCACATTAATCCAAATTTCACAACACAGACAGACCAAAATATTTGGGTCTGACCTAAATTTGACCTTTTTACTTTTGTTCCGACTAGTTTTATTCAATTATTCCGATCTGAGGCCCCAGTTCATTCATACTAAAATGAAAAGTCTGATATTCTGCACTCATGAACACCAAGAAATTCAAATAAGCACCTTCCAGGTTTAATACCTGTGGGTCTGTTGGACTTTACTATCGGTAAAAGGTGATTAAAAACCTGAAATGTTAGGTTTAAAAAAAAAAAAAAGCTGCACATGCAAGCGATTATTCTCTCTTGTGACTCAAACTGGGCAAAGACAAGCTCTCTGATTTCAATGTGACAATGCCGGCGGCAAAAGCATCGCATCCCAGAGCTCCTGTGCTCGACTTGGCGGACAGCCTGCTACAGCCGAACCGGGCGATCTGAATTTTTGAAGCTTTTAATTAAGTGGAAGGTCATATTCCAGCATTCCCGACTTGGGGGAGCTGCAGCTGTCTGCATGGCCGCCAAGGTACTCGCAGTCATTAATTTCATGAAGCAAGAGCTTCAGACTGCTGGTTGCATTCCTGACTTGTGTCTGTTATGGACCCCATGACTGTGAGCCTCCACTTACCCAGCAAATCAACTACAGAAAAGAAAGATATCATTACTAAGGACGTGAGGCGAACTATGGACATTTGCATCGCTCCATAAAAACGTGGCTGCTGAGTTCTAAAAATACGCGACACCCAAGCTAGCCATGCAACCCCCACCGCGCTGCGCTGCTCTCGTGCAGTTGAAATCAAGTGTTATCAATGTGCGGATATGTGAAACCACATTCATCAGCTGTGGAGGAGAGGCTATCATTTCCCTTGTTTCCCATCATCAATGTCAAATGTCACAGAATGGCCAGGAAGTCGATTAGAATGGATGCTTTGTGATTGCTGTTGTCATTTTTTTTCCCTCCCCGTCTCGTGTTCACTGGTGTTAGCCTATGGCGACCCGGCTTCTGAGTCTTGAGCAAGAGAAATCTCCTCCTCGGAAGCACTTTGTAAAAACAAACATAGCTGTGACGTGAAACTGAGAGCCATGAGAAGCCCTCAGGAGGAGATCACGTGTAGGATTCATTCAATACAGATTTTACACGACAGCACCCCCCAACTCTTGGAGGTCAGTCGTTGTAACCTTTAAGACTCTTAGGAACCAAATGTAACACGAAAAATGCATTTTTTTAATACATGTGTCATGTGACATAGAAGAAATCAATAAATTTCCCATTTAGCAACACTAAGAGGGGCAACATTCTCTGCCTGAACTATGTGATCAGGCATCTCTGTTGCTTGTAAATGTATAGCGACCAAATTCAGATCAGCTTGGTCCAAACGATGCTCGTTACGATTCAGCGCTTACAACAGACAGAGAAGCAACAAAGTGTAGTTTGAGGAACCAATCACAGCTCCCCTGATCTGTCTACCTGATCTCCAGATGAGGCAAACCCTATGAATCTCCCGTAAGCTACGCAGACGGCAGAGCTTAAACGAGTTTTAAGACAGTGCCTGTCATTTAGAGTGCTGGAAGTGACCCCATTCATGTCACCCTCTCTCTCCCACTGGGCCTGCAACAAATGAAGCCTTGTTATGTGTATTTTTTTTCTGTTTTTACAAAGGAGAACATAATGAGGCTTTGTAAATGCATGATCATAATCAGATAACCCACTAGGATTTCAATTTAGCCCTGTCAAACAAAAACAGAGGCTCCACAGCAAGAGTAGCCTTTGACCATTCCCTCCAGCGAAACTCTACGGATAGAGTGTGACACCCATCTGTTTGTCTGTCTTCTGTCGTGATCGCTCTGTCTCAGGTGCAAGTGCAACCTGCACGCCAACAGCTGCGTGTTCGACAAGGGGAAGCTGGGCTGCGAGTGCGAGCACAACACCACCGGGGCAGACTGCAGCCGCTGCAAGAAGCACTACCACGGCAGAGCCTGGAGCGTGGGCTCCTACCTGCCCATACCCAAAGGAACGGCAAATATATGTGAGTAAAGGACATGTGGAGTTCATTTGTGCAACGTGTCACGTAGCACGTGGCACATTGCGCTTCTGTGATGATGTGGTTCAGTCTGTTTTCATTGTTAAACATCCTTTTGAAACAAACACAACAAACTGTGACTTCTCATCTTCTATTTTTTAGTTATCAGCAGTCTAAAACTTTGATAAACATGTCACTAAATCAACAACGTTTTACTTAATTAGTTGTAAAAGTAAATTTCATTCCAAATAATTTTATTCCAAATGCATTCAGACTTAATAAATAAGTACTAAATGACAATTAAATTATTATTTTTTGACTAAGAGTGCCGGAGTCAGACCTCTCCAGCATTATTAATGATGCGATAATTGTAGATTTTTCTTTACTTTCAAAAATCCCCATCTTTATGGCAATGCTAATGCTTGTATTCTGCCAAGTGAGCTCGCTAATGAAAGAAGCCCCTCATGAATCATGTGTCTTATAAGGACATTTGCGGCTATTTGCATAATATCGAATATACACATTTAACAGTGTTCATGGGATGGAGGTTTTCTTCAAACACCAGCTCAGTTCTGAAGAAAGAGATGTTGCCAACGTGGCTTCCTGGATTCAGTTTTTTTTTTTTCTGGTGGTCCTTAGGATGAACAAACCAGACTTCACTTTCACTTTGATCAGCAGCTTCTTAGGTGTGCCAACATCTTAATAAGAAATAAACAACCACATGAATATTGAAATTAGCGCTCTCACTGCAGTACTGGATCATTTTCCTGCATGTTCTTATGGCAGGAATTTAGCAGAAGGTGCTCTTTTGAATTATCCTCATTATAATCTTGGATGGGAGTTGAGTCACATTTATCAAATCTCATGCCCGAGGCAGGGAGGAGGTGGGGGCTCATTGCCTCTATAAATCTAATCCAGCCACGCAGGGTTGTAGTGGTGGATGGCCAGGCCAGATGGTGGAAGATCGAACCCGCTGGTCCCCGTGCTCGCCGGTCTTCAGATGCTGCCGCTCGGATCGGTTCAGGCGACTTCTCAGACATGGTCTTTGAAATGTGATGCGCGCCAGGCCGATGCCGATCGACAGGTTTGGTGGAGTGAAAATTGTGCAGCAACTTTCTTGCTCGAGTTCATCCGTGATCGCAGAAGTGGAAGGTCACACCAAATACCCCAAGAACCTGCGGTTGTAAATGCATGCACGACTGCCAAACCACGTCTGTGTGTGTGTGTGTGTGTGTGTGTGTGTGTGTGTGTGTGTGTGTGTGCGTGTGTGTGTGTAGATGTGATAGAGCACATTTGATTGCTTGCAGGAGATTGTTTGCAGGAACTTCGGTAAACTCTAAGGAGATATTGCTGGATTTACCCTCGCGCCTCTCCCGTCTTATGAGCCTTCATGTGGGGGCTCGCTGTCAGATTGACAGGCCGTTATTAAAAAAAGATCCAACACTTGGCCTCATCTGCACCAAACTGATGAAACTAAGGTCTAGGCGTATAAAAAGCAATATTAGAAGTGGTTTGGCAGTTGCATAAAATGCAATAATGTCGCCCAGGAAATGATGTAAGACTGCTAGTCCCCCAGCTGGTGAATAAATACACTTTTGTCCTAAACGATCAAGGTACCGTAACGTGGTTTGTTCATTATGTAAAGCTTGATTTCCTGTGTGGACATTGAACGTACAGCTGTCAGTTCGTAGCAAATGTGCTGAACCGGCAAAGCGTAATTACGATTTGATGGCGCTCATCTGTCATCAGGTCATCTTTAATCACGGAGGTAGAAATGGGGAGATGTCTATTCGGTATTAAACATCCTCGTCCAGGGTGAAATATAGACATATGTGACCCTTCATCTAATAAATTAGAGTGCCCAAAAATGGAACCCTCGGTTGCTGGGGCCGTCAGCGGCAGACGGTAGCAGAGAAAAAGGCAGGAGGGCAGGAGCCAAATCTTTGAGCCGCCTGTAGAGAAGAAGAAGAATCACTTGCAGAATTATGTTGACAGTCCACTTTGCAGGGAGCGTCAACTCATTTCATGTTCCAAGGCAGGTTCATGGGTTAAGAGCGGGGCCGGTGCCAAGGGTTTGATCACACTGTAGAAGGCGGTTTGGCTCTAAAGGCCACCACTGTTTGCCCTCCATTTCTCTAACGCTACAGCTATTGGTTAGCGGCTTCAACCCGCTTCAGACGTGTTTTGGCCCTGCTGCTCCATCACTGCGCTGTCGCCAACAGTTGTTTCGACACCTCCAGACTGCTTCTGAACTAATAAAGGGGTGAATTAATGATGAAAGATCAGCAAGAACGACCTTGGAGGGAAATAAAGCTCAGAAAAACAACAATCCCCATTTACGAATCTGTCATTATGTGTTATATGAATTTCAAACATCCTTGGAGATTGGCTCAGGACCTCTGAGACTGGAATCCCAGATTGGATTAATATCTGCAGAAGTGTCTCGTTAACTGTGTTTGTGATTATCTTATCAAACGACGTGCTAACCCTTCACATCAAAAGCAGCAGAAACACCACGGCCACCATAACTCTGCTTATTTCGCAAAGATGTTCAAGTACTGCACTTCTGTCCTGTAGTTGTGCCACTATTTACAATAGCGCACGGGGGTCTGGAAGTAAAAGCAAATATGGACAGAATCCCATCTAAGTACACAGAGGCAATATTAATGAAAATGCTTTTTTTTAAATTATGGTTATTGACAACAAAACCTCCCCTGTGGCTTCTGTTGCTTTTCAGAAGGTCATCACTGTATTTGCTTTCTGCCGTTGTTATGTTTTATATATTTTATTAGCTTAACTTTTAAAAACAATGATGTTGGCAAAACACTGGCAAAATACACCATGGGCAGAGACATTAGAGAAAATAGCACCTGTTGTTTGCAGATCCCGTTTGACCCCTCGGCAGAGGGAGGAAGGGGGTCAGCACAGATTTATGCATACAGCAAATATCCCTCCAGACAAACAAACTTTAAATTTCAAGTGATGAAATAATGTCTTTTTTTTTTTTTTTACATTTCATCACTGCAGACCTGTTATTATCATCAGAGGAGGGCGTATGTTGGCGGTCAGAGCGCCAGCTGCTGATAATCAGTCTGTGGTTTTAATCATTGGGAAGGGATTTAGTGCAAAGTGCGAACTCGCGTTCATTAAAAAAAAAACTGCAAACAAATATGTTTCCATGTTGCGGATCCGCTCTGACCATTTCAGGCAGGAAGATGACGCAAATGCTGCTTTGATTAAAACTTGTCCCTCTGCTTTTTCTGCAGGTATTCCCAGTAATCACGGACCAGTGAGTAAGTCGATCACACATTTCTGAGTGGCACGCTGACTGTTATTCTGACACTGTGTCCAATATGACAACATTCCCATTTGTTAAGCATGCGTGATGTTATAAGCGCTATTCAAAGCAATTTTACCTTACAACATTTATTACTGCACAGATTACAGTAAAAAAAAAAATTATCAGCTATCACATAACAGAAAAATTCTTCGTTAAAATAAATAAAAATTACAGGTAGCAGTTAAGACGACTAGTTTAATCCCTGTTAATGTATTACATGGCTTTTATTTTTTCAGATTACCTTCTGAATTTAAATTAAATGTAAATGCCATTAGCCTTAAGCACTCTGTCAGGAGGACCGAGAGAATTGGCTGCAGATGAATTCATTGTTCTTGTGAAAAAAAAAAAAAAAAAAAAAAAATGCAGGGAACACGATAAAGCATTGTTACCTGACAGCCTGGAAGGGGGATGTGTTGTCAGGAACACATCTGCTGTACAGTGTGCAACGGCATGAGCAGTTGTATTAAGTACAGCGGTAACTAAACGCTGTTTTGCATCATAAGATGGTTTTCTGGTTGATGAAACGATGCAGTCCTGCATGTTTGGCGTCGCGCGTCAGCCAGCGCTCGTGTGAATCGGCGTTTCTTTGCTGTGCGCGCTCGAACGAATAGGTCTGTTTGCCTTGGAGAGGAAACAAACGCCTTTATGAAGGTTCCCACCATGCATCTCCACGCATGTTGATGCCCGAAGGTGACTCTTCGCGCTGAACAAAGTGCGAACTCGCGTTCATACAACATCTACCAACGCTGTGTGGGAAAACCTCCAAACAGCTCAGATTTAAGAAACAAAAGTTGTGCAAAACTGACCTGCATGCTCCCGTTGTGCTCACAGCATGAACAATATGAGAGATTAAAATGACATATAACCTGTCCCATCTTCACACAGATCGAGCAAATGCTTCATCTCTTGGTGTTGCAAATCGTAACCAAGGTAGGCTCATAGGCTTTGTTATTTCAGCATGATATTAATTATTCATAGATTGCTATTTTGATGCATAAGTGTGATGTGGAACACACAGATTCACCTTAAAGTCCCAGTGCTTGATATGTTGCACGTAAAAGCGGAACCTTTGCTATGAGAACGCTGCAGGGATCGGACCACACGCCTCGTGATCATAGGTTCCACAGCCTCCTGACCCCTCCGATCGTGCCCTCTTTCTAAATACCCATGATCCCTCTCTCGGGGCACGCCCTTTCTGCTGCGCTCCCAAGGTTAAATAAAAGGAAAAGAGGAGACAGAGAGGGAAAGAGAGCACATGCCCCGGGGAGGGTTATGTAGATTGATCTCCGGCCATCTCCAGCTAATCCTCAGGTCCTGAAATCCTCTGTAGTGTGTCCTCTGTAGTGTGTAGTGTGCATCTGCTTCACTGATCTCGCAGGAGGAGGAGAGAAAAAAGTAAATAAATACATGAAAGAGGACTATCAGGATTTCCACTGCAAAGAGAGGGCATCTTCCTTGGCGTCACTTTTGATTCGCAGAGCAGGGTGTGAGATGCACTGATGAAAATAATACAGTGTTTGCTGCAGTCAGAGGTGAACAGAGAGCGTTTGCTGCACTGGGGATTACTAACAGCTCCAATTCACCAGCATATCTGCACGATTTCCATATAAAGTGTCCAAACACCATATTGGCCCGACCCATAACACTCTCTTGAAAGTCTTTTACGCGTACTTTTATCAGAAGCAGGGCATTTTTTTTCCCCCTTCAGATGAGGGATAATATTTATAGTCCAATACCACGGAAATACATGAAGATATCCTCGCTAAATCAGAAGCAGCCCAAAGGGTGATTTACTTTTCTGTTTCAGGCCTTTGGCAGTACCTCCACCTGTCCACTAGAATCACTCTGAATATCTCCAACTATTAACCAATATTATGATATCTTGTTCTTGCCAACAACTTCAACATAACTTCCTCATTGCAACATACAGGAATTTCTATGTCGAGCTTAGTTTCAACAATAGCATAAATGCTTTCAGTCATGTGTGTAATGTGACTGTAATTAAAACTCTGTGCAGAACGTACACATAGCCATAAATGTGCCCTCAGCTATAAGCAACTAGAGACTTTTGTAGATTTTGTTGCTTGCACTGTAACCAGAAATACCAGACACGTTCTGGCATAGCTGCTGTTGTTTCCCAGTGCAGCTAAGTCGTATTGAACTTCGGAGCACAGAGTCAAGACTAACGACAAAGCCTTCATGTTAATATGATAACAGGAGGCTGGCCGTGGGTTTCAGCTTACCCTAACATCATTGCAGAAGGTATCGATTTATCGTAATTGAAGAAATGTTCTTCGGTCTCAGAAGCATATAATTAGCAGATCCTGTATCTAAAAACTGTCTCAGTGAATCTATAGCTATAAAAGCGTTTTAACACTTATAAATGGATTACTCTGAGCGTGATTTTCTTTGCATATAAGTGCAAACGGAAAGCCACTTCACACGTGTGCAGCGATTACTCAGGGATGTTGGTGCTGATTTCTGCTTCAATGCAAAGTTTTGTGTTGCTGATCAAACAGGACAAAGATATTCGCTGCACCTCAGAGGAAGAAGAGACAACATGGCCCAGTGTAGCAGCACACTGCTGATGCCCCAAATTACAAAAAAATCCAGTCATTAATCTCTCCATTAGACCGTGCTGCCATTCACACGTGCAGTCCTGGGCCCTTTTTCACTCAGGAAGGTGAGGCTGACATCAAATAGTCCCATACTGCTTGCATCTAACACGGTTATAGATGTGTCTTAACAGCCAAACTGCCAAAATGTCACACATGTGACAGTGTGTCAGAGGTGTGAGGAGTGCGTGCAGTGAGCCTCATGACACTTTGTTGGTGTTTAATCACAATTTCAGCTGCTGTGCTCTGATGAGGCAGTGGCATGGAGACAAAAGTACAGATTTTGGTCATTTCAATCATAATAAATGAAACAACTATTCATCAATACACTCAATTTAATAACATTTTAATAACACCACTAAGGAGGGCCTTTTAAAAATGTACAACACAAACAATTTCCCACCATTAAAATGGACAAGTTTGTGACTTGACGACCAATTAAATGCAAAAAATCTGCGGCACAATGCCCGCCCACACCAGCCATCGAAAAGACAGAAGTTCAAGACTGGATGATCCATTTAAACAGAGAAAAACAATCAGTAACTTTATCTCTGAAAGGGGTCGCTGAAATAAAAAAAGTTTGGGAACCATTGCTGTAGGGGTATAAGGTACTACGCAAATTGACGTGCACACTTCTGAGCCTTGTTAACTGTTTGAGTATTAAATTTTATAGTTACGTTTACATGCGGTGGACTGCCCAGGTGTTTCCAATTACACACTGACCGCCACAGTGCCCTCCGTCGGTTGCAGATGTCATTTACCAAACTCGCTGCGCCGAAGGATATAATCATTTCAGACTTTTGAGTGACAACGAACAATTGACTTGTCAACACAGCAGGGCCCCGTGGCTCCGAAAACAAAGATGCCATGGGGACGGCTGTCGAAAAGAAAAACTTTCCGGAGGTCTTAGAGATTATCTGTTTGCCGCAGAAAACAAAGTGGAAGTCTGGACTGGAGGATGAATCAGCTAATGCTCATGGATTTATTTTTAACCTGAATACTTCGCTCGGAGCAGTTGGTTTCCATTATCTCCAAACCAGAACGCTAACATTGGTGATTTCACATAACCAGACGGCCATTGATGTCAGAGCACACGAGGGGCAAAGTGTGAGTGCACACTATTTCATGCATGCAAAGATTAGGAAGACATTGATTGTTTTGAATATGGAGCAACCTCTCCTTAAACGCTGACGAGGTCCCCTCCTCCCCCCGATAAAGGCAGCTCCGCCAATGTGACAAAACCAGTATTCAGTGTCCATATTGATACGTCCTGGCTCATCAGCAAGGTCTGAAACCACACATGGCTGCACCCATTTCATGGGCTGGATGATGAACTTTGGCAGTGCTGAGAAACAGAAAGCAGATTTTAAATGCGCTTTGAAACAATTGAGTGTTGTTCAAAATAATAAAGCAAAAGCCTTTTTGGCGATGCATCAAAGTCCTTAACTATGAAAAAGGTAAAACCGTTCGTCCTCACACCATCTTGCATCTGCATCATAATTCCTCCTTCATGCTCAATATTGATTCGCCCTTCTCAGACAAACAGCCTCTTGATGGATCCATTTTTCTTTGTCCGTGAATGTAAACATCACAAACTGATTCCCAACATTGATTTCACAGAGCTTCTGCGATCCCAATATCAGATGCAAAATGTATATTTCGACGGAAGTTTCATGATCGTGGTTGTAGTTCCAACTTGTTTAACCGGACTGTTGTTCTGAAAAAAATCAGTTTTAATAATAACATCATTTCCACAGGTGAAAATTTCACCAAAACGTCATATTTGTATAATTAGTCGTTTACAGCAGACGTGATCATTTATTGGGTTTATTTTGAGTCACGGCCGACAGCAATGAACAAAGCAGCAGGAAAAACAGGATTTCTATTCATGCAGGGAGAGATATCCAATTACAGTGAAATCTCTGGGCAAATATTACCTCATCCAGGATTTCACCTCTGCCTGCAAAGGGGCATCTTGGGATGATTGAGATTCTTTTTTTTTTTTTTCTTTCCACAAAGAAATGTGCACATCAGTTTATAAAACACTCACACTATCTAAACTCACATTACTCCTTCAGCGCTTAAACAGTGTCATGCCCAACTGTCCTTTTTATCTCGTGTGGCTAGTTTTTATTGAAGCTCCATGTAAAATGACAGCAGGCGGTTGACCTGAAAATCGATTATTTGCATTTCAAAAGAAACTATAGAAGAGGGGGCACCAGGTGTCTCCTCTTCCTGTGAGTGTTTTTGAGAAGCAGGATATAACAGGAGCTAATTGTTGTCCTGTGGAGACGCCTCGTCTCACAATGAGCTGGCAGCCTTTGATTCCCCGCTCATTCATTTCACCTCATGGCTGCCACTGTTTGTTTGCTCTTTTGTTTTGCCAGGATTTTCCTGCTCCCTTTGGTGCCTCTAAAAATATGCACAAATCCATAAAATTGTCGTTCCATCTTCTTTGCTCATCAGCGTCCCATTAATCACCCCCTCCCCCCCCCACCCGGTCTTCCCTGCCCTTTTCGCCTTGTGTTTTCTGCAGCTCGGGTGTGCGACAACGCCATGCTTCGGTGCCAGAACGGCGGCACGTGCCACCACCACCAGCGGTGCCACTGTCCCCCCGGCTTCACGGGCATCCTGTGCGAGAGAGCTCACTGCCAGGGGTCCGGGGAGTGCGATGACCAGCTGTCTGGACGAGCCTCCTTCAGTCAGCCTGCCGTCGGGCTCGTTGGTCACCTCGTGGCGATGCGGTTGGTGATTGTTTTCCTTGGCTGAAAGGTCACGAAGGGCCTTCCATCCTCAACCAAAAACTCATAAGATCACATTTACGGAGACCTAACCTCTCGACCTCGAGGACACAAAGGACAAAGGGTGTCGGGACAACGTGTTAAAAGTACATTACAAGCAACTCCTTTGTATCTCCAGGGCCACGGGGATTGGTCTTACTGGTGCGACAGGTCGTGCACTGGATTGTCAGAGCGAGCATATATCAGATATCAGATTGATGGAAGGGTTACGTCTTGGAGGCAATCCCCCACTGAGCAACTTGACCTCTGGCTGCATGAGAAGAGAAGCCTTGGTCATTCTAAAAGAAAACTGCATTAGGAACTCTGAACGGTATAATGTAATGAAAATCATCCCGCCACAGCCCCGCCCCCTCCCCGCCATCACTCTCTCCTGCCTGTGCTTTGGTGACTCTGGTGATTTTACGTTGCTGAAGGGTGTCTGTTGCTGCACATGTACAGTATTATTATCAAGCCCCTTGACTAGTACCGATTTAGTATTTTTTATTTTTCAGAGGCTGCCGTCACGCTTGAGCGTGATGTGCAGTGGAGGGTGGGAGAAGTTGTAACATATTCCGACTATATTTAATTTTTTGTATAAAACAGATATTTTCATGAGTACACCAGACAAAAAGATGCATTACTCAGTTTTTTTTATTTTGTTTGTTTTTTTAAATTCCACCTAGCAAATGTTAGTACGGTGGAGCGGTTCTAGCATCTCATTGCTTGCGTGGCACATAGTTCTCCTCAATGGAGAAGGCAACGTTTACATACACATTCACACAATTACACTTCCACCAAAGGGTGGCAAAAACCATGTCTTTGTATTGTTGTTGAACAATAGTGATTCTAATTGATAGTTATATGACATTTGAGACAAGATATGTAGAAATTCTTTGTTTGTTGACAGGCACAAGCCAATGACAACAGCTGAATGTTACTTTAAGGGATTTTTGAACGCTAACGATTCCAATTGTTGACCTACGCACTGGAGTGACAGATTGCTGGGATATCCATGTGTATATCAGACAACAAACTAATCTGCAGTTCTGTGACTGGGGATGTGACTCTTGTTTTTCAACGTGTTGTAATTCATCCTTGTGCTCATGAAATGTGGGAGAGTCAAAGGTATCTCAAGCAAAAAAAAAAAAAAAAAGAACAAAAAAACCCCACCAGCTTAACGCGACTTTTACCAGGCGACTTGAGAGGGGGAAGGAGCAGGCTGCAAATCTTTAATCAGATCTAATCCTCAAATCAAATGGAAAGAGGGAAGGGTTTGCTGAGCGGGTTGCGGTTAAAAGCCTGCATCCTGCTGCGGAAACCTCCGAGAGGCTTCACATTCAGGAAATGAGCTTTAATTTATAGAGGGTCAATGAATAGAAATGAAGTTGCCTCCCACTGGGTGACATATCGAGCACTGAGGCCGATTTCATTTGAGAGATTAATTTTACTCCTGAGGTCGCAATGAAACACCTAATTGTGTTAGAGTCTACTGTAAGTGCCTCTCATTAAACGACACTGTTGATGAAAAGCGTACCGAATGCCTTTTTTAACAGAGACTCGTGAAAACCAGCACTGTGGATGTGTGCTAATGGTGGACATGACTGGAGTTGTTCGGTATTGGGACACACACACACACACACACACACACACACACACACACACACACACACAAAGGTTTCAATTACACATTAAAATATTACATCTACAATGAAATTACCATGTGATGCTAATGTTAGCATGTCTGTCTCCAGTACAGAAGACATGTATTGGCAGTCCAGTTTATGGAAAACACACCCGTCTCTTTCCCAGTGAGACAAAGACCCTCGAAAGACTCTCGCTGACATCAGCACAGGACCATCTTGCATGCACGTTCTCACCAACACAACCCAGAAGTAGTTAAACACATTATAATCACTATTTTAGTGTGTTATGATATAGCACACCCTGTGTGTCCTTTAAATGCTTCAAATAAAGTAACGAAAATGCTCTAAGTCATTATAAAAAATCTTCATTTGCTTTAAATAAAGGTGTTCCTGCATATAAAATTACTGTAGGTATCTGATTTTATCCTTCTAAAAGCTCACCATGTGTGTTTTGGCAGTAATAAAATTACTTATATATGCAGTGTGAGAGATTCAACTTACTGCTTTTTACTCAATGAAAAATGACTCTTTGTCATGTGTATAACTTAGAACTAGTTTTTTAACTAGAAATCAAAATCAGATGAAATAGTCACTAATGATAGTATGTGGCGGGACAGCAGCATGGGTGGAGGTATCCGCAGCTACGCGACTATGATGCACGCAGAAAGAGCCGTCCACAAAAGCGACAGAGCTCCAACAGCTGTGGCTGTTGGCCTGTTTCTGGGTGAGAAATGAACAGTTGTGTTTTACAGATTGAAAACAAAAGACTGCCAAATCCAGCCCCGCAGACTTCAATGGACTCTCACACAATTTCCATATTTTATTTTTTCCATTCACCTATTTTAAGAAGTAATCGGCATTAGGTGTTCAGACATTTAGAAGTAAAATAAACCAAAAAAAAAAAAAAAAACTCCTTAATTACAAGTCTGAACCGATGAGTCGACCTACTTCTGAGGTAACTGTACTTGACGTTGTCAGCACATTCTTTCAAAAAATAAAGACCAGAATTTGTTCATCTCACAGCTGTTTGACCGCTTGGACTCGGTTTCTCTTTTAACAACATGTTTCCTGCTTGCCTTTTGTCTTTCAAACCATTCGATATAATAAAGGATTATGTGGTGTAACCTTGGGCTGCTCTGTTACGCTGCCATGAATCTGACAGACAACTTACAGGTAGAAACTGAATGTAGTCTCTCATTTATTTCCTAAACTAAAATATTTGCAAATGCAGTTCTGAGGGAGCCACAAGTTGGAAAACGTGACCATCAAACGGATGTGTCCATCAACACGAAAGAAAAGAAAAATAAATAGAAAAACCAGTGGTTTGCAGATGCCTCCATTATTGGAGACACCTCGAAACGGATTTTATTCAGACTGATGATCAGCCGAGCGTACTTTCATCAATCATCTGGAGAGCAGATCACGTTCAAGATGTCCTTTATCAGGCTCCATCTCAGTTCTTTTCATCTATACCAGAAGATATACGATCCAAAACCTGGGCTCTTTCCTGCATCGGAATTCACTACATGTGTTCCCCATAATTAATTGTTGCCTCTGAGTCTTCCTGGCAGACCTGTAAAACTGCAGCCCCTCGGTATGTCTGTAAATTCTGATCAAATACAGAAGGCAAACAACACTGAATGTCGATTCTGACGCTGAAGGGTCGTGTCTTCTGTGTCACCTCGAGCACGGCTGACACAAAGATCTACCATGTTTGCGTGCATTTCACGGGACTGGTTAAGAGGCGCCGACTGGCTTTAACCTTTCATCAGGCTGATTCACCAGCATCTATAGGAGCTCCTGCCGTCAGACTTTACAGTTTGAATTCAATCCATGTACGTACTGAGCACTTACGGAAGTGTGGAAGCAGCAGGCCATCTGTGGCTTTCTTCAACTTCTATTCATATCCCTGACATCACAAGGACAGTTGGTGGGTTGTGCACAGAGCCGGAGCACACAAGAATCAATAGCACAGCGAAGAAGTTCAGCCACCTCCATCGAGCCATAATAGAAAATCATTCTGCCACTGAAAACAAAGGCAGGAGATGTGGAAAGTACAGATTCCTGCGAAACACAATCTCGCCGCTTTCAGGGCACGGAAGGAATCGGTCTGTATTGTTTTCCAAGGCCAGTGCCTTTTATTAGTAATTAACAATGTCAATAACTCATGCTCGGCATTTTTCCACAGTTTTTCTCATCGGTGGTACACACTTTCTCATCTATGTCACATCCCTCCCTTCGGTCCTTCTCTGCCACACCCAACATCAAATGGAAATCAGAAACCACCAGGATTGGCACGGTGGGTCGTCCCCCCCCCCCCCTTCCCCGACGCCCCAATGAAGACATTATTTATGGATCACGCTATGATGCGGATTCATCCATAAATAAGGGGTTTCTCTCTCCTTCTGTTCCAGCCATCCCAGAGCTTCCAGCGTTATTTATCCCCATTTCCCACATGTGCTGGAAGGATTGTTGGTGCTGTGGAAAAACATACACGCTGAAACAGTGATAAAATACTCCAAAGCGCGTTGCAGACCGAAATGAGGGCCAGCCTCACTACAGCATCTCAAGTTTACTGGTGTTCTTTCGCAGGGACAGCAGTGTCAAATGGTGATGTAATTTATTTGTTTCTCTGTGAATAAAGAAAACTATTGTGCTCTAAATAGTCAAACTTAATGGTCATATTCATTAAAAGTCTTTTATCTTCATGTTTATTGCGCAGTGGCAACATTTAGGCTAAAGAGGCTAATGTGAAATAGCCTGTCAGCAAACAAGAGAAACATTTATACAGCACATGCTGTTTTTATGACATTAATAAGGAAGTTTAATGTTTCCTTGAATGTTCGAAGAAATGTTCAAAGAAACTAGATACATAACACAGATACAGCTTGGCTCATGCTGTGTGTTGTTGTTTACAGGCTGCTGAATTGAACAGTAGGATGCAATGTGTATTAAAAAAAAGTGCTGCATGTCACAAGTTTTCCTGTTGTCAACATGGGAATGAATGAGAGTGAGAATGCAGACTCATTTACCTCCCTTTGGAGGTGTTTGGGACATGTGCCTCCTGGGGGACACCCCAGGGCAGACCTAGGACATTATGTCTCTCGCCTGGACCCGGGACTGCAGATGACGTCAACAAAGACGACTACAAACTTTACAAACTGAGTACAGGTTTCCCCTTTCCCTCTGATGCTTGACTCAGACATGGACATCGTCGGAATCCCCGCCCCTAAAATCCAGGTTATCTGGACAGACCTCACTGTTCGGATGCTAAATTCACCCCACTCACCGATTTTGTCACTTGTATCTTAACTCTCTATTAGACAAAAGAGGTGGGAATCATTAACGGCAGTTCAATGGAAAAGTGCAGCCGGGGGGCGGGGGGGGGGGGGGGGGGGGGGGGG
>BJFM01000319.1:561021-596101 GCA_016586285.1 Arothron firmamentum | reverse complement strand
GGGGCAACACCTCATTAAACCCGACCGCAGGAGTCGTAGGCAGATGCTCTGGATCCCTGTAATAATCACGTCCCTGCCATGCGGTGGGGAGCGGGGTTAAGTCCTTCTGAACGTCTTCTGACCGGCTGCTGACTTTAAGCCACCACGGTCACGACTGTCTCAAAAGGCTTGCTGCCTGACTGGCAGCGTTCATTTTACTTGTCGCCAGACACTTGAGAAAACGTGGGCATCACATACAGTAGCTCGACGGTCGTGATGACCAATTATATCCTTAGACCTCAGAAACCATGATCCCCCACCAGTGCAAATTGGCATTAAAGATTTGAAACTGCCACCCATTAATACACATTTATTCATCATTTACATTTAATAGACCCACCACTGCCGGGCATCAAAGAGCAGTCAGCATGGGAAGTCATGAGTCACGAGAAAATAAGCAGAGGAAGAGAGAGAGAGAGAGAGAGAGAGAGAGAGAGAGAGATGGAAGGAGTTAAGAGCGGGAAAGAAAGGGATAGACAGACGAGTGGAGAGGAGCGGCTCTCTGAGGATCGGCTCATTTAGGTCGCTTTGATCTGTCAGATCTTAATTGCTGGGTAGCACTGATAGAGTCCTCACAGATACTTAGCAACACCATCCAAGATGAGACTTTTCCTCTTGTGCTATCCAAGAAACTGGTATTACTGTGGAGTTCTGACATTTTTCAGTGATTTGCACAGGATAAACAAATTATCTCAAATGGGTTTCATTTTTCAGTATTGGGGGTCATATTCCTGAACAGACTTCTTTCTTTCTTCTAGTTGCAGCTTGTTCCCGTTAGGCTGGGTCAGGTTTCGTTAGCCAGCTATAACCAGTGTAGCATAAAAGCTCATTCAAGGTGCATAAAAGATCCCTTTTATGTCACATGACAATGCTGCAGAGCAGTAAATCCAACGCATTGATAATAAACAGATCTGTACATGGTAACAACTGCAGTGTTTTTAAGACACCAGGAACAATTTGTCACCTGACCTTTGGAGGAGGACATAGCTTGTTATACTTATTGTTTATATCTGTAAACATTTTATTATACATTAATTAAAATGTAGTTCTTGTGTAGTTTCTGCTCAGAACACATCTCTCCTTAATGAAGAGATGTGCTTTTTTCCTGCTGATTGGTCATTTCCTCCACATATGGACACAACTTACTAGTGTGTTATATTTATATTGTTAGTGGCTTTCATCTCTATATAAAATGTACAGTGCTTTGATGTCCTTTCATCTAAAAAGATGAATACAAAAATGGAAAATTCAACAAACTAGGCATATTGTTTAAGTCAGCGTACATTTAATATTTAGATGAAAGCCACTAATGATATGAATATAACACACTAGCAAAGTTATAATTCCAGTTGTGTATGTTATACCGCAACAGTTAAAATAAATCTATAAAAAACAAACTCCACCATGTTAAATATTTTCAATACAGTTTTGTCTGAGTTGAGGTGGGATGACGCAGTGCTCCTGCCTCAACTCAGTGATGAAAATGTTGATTTGACAGAGAAGATCAGAAACGTGTTGCATCTTCTGGAGTTGGAAAATGACAGCGAGAAAAATGCGGCCGCGTTCGGTCAACAGCTGAATGAATTGTTCAACAGTCTGAAAATGGAGCTGGGGGACATGGATGCCTTGATTAAGGCAGAGGAAGCAGATATGAGTTTTAAGAACCACTGCAGAGCCATTTCAGAAAGGGAGACTGGTAACATGATTCAAGAGAAAGCTACAATGAAGAAGGACTACAGCTCTTTACTTGAGAAGAAGTACATGAAAGAGGCCACGTACTTCAAGGTCATTCAGCAACTGGATGAATGTAGCCAGCAGGAGGAAGCTCACAGGAAGGAGCTTGATGATCTTCTGCAACATTCTGTAGAAACAGACTTGATGGCCATTCATAAATATTCAAAGGAAGATGACAAGAGGATAAAATCACTCATTCTGGATACAAACAAGATGAAAAAGGAGGCTGAGAAAAAACTAAAAATATTTAACAAAGAGTGGTACGACACCTTAAATGCAGAGATGGCTATAGACAAAGCCAATGAACTGATGTTGCAGCTCTTCCAACAGACAAAACAACTGACCTGCCAGTGGGAAAAATACGTTGGACAGGTGAACGATTGGTCCGCTCAGAATCAGGAGTACAGGCTGCAACTTTTTCAGTATAAACTGACCATCCAGGAAGAAAATTCAAAGGTTGCAGAACTGACCTACCTGGAGAAAAGCTACGATTCCAAGGGGAAAGAAATTTTGAATTCCCTCAGGAAAGTTACAGAGAGCATTGCACATTTGGAGCACGATGTGAGCGAGTGCAACGCCAGAGAGCTAACGCTAAAAGCCGAAAACAATTTTCTGTATGAAACGCTAAGCAAAACAAACTTGAGTGTGGAGGGTTTGAGGTGCGAGATTGCCAAGATAAAAGATGAATCCTCCATTCATTTAATGAAGGTTGAGGAGGCCAAGACAGAAAATTCCAACTTGGGAGAACAACTGGATGCCGTGACTCGGATCACCCTCAGCAAGGATGAGAAACTGACAGATTTAGAACGGCTACAGACCGATCAGGAATTAACCATTAGGAGACTGGAAGGCACAATTGTAGAGGTGATGGAAAAGCTGAATTTCCAAAGAAAAAATCTGGAAGCCAAAATAGAAGAGGAGAAAAGGTGCATCTTGCAAATTACGAGAAACAAAGCCACAATTGCTGAGTATGAGTCCACGAAAACTAAAGTAGAGAACCAAATAATGGTGCAGGAGAGCAACGCATATAAGGTTAGAGGCGAAAAAACCTTTGTGCAGCAGAGGCTGGCAATGATGCAAGGTAGGAGAGAGGAAGGGCAAAAGCTTGACTACCTGAAAACCATTGCCGAGCTGACCAGTGCAGTTGAGGAGATCAAAAAGGTAGCCACTTTTCACAAAAAAGAGACAAGCGCAGCTGAGGACGAAAACTGCTTTTTGAACAGACAAAATGAAACGCTGAAGCTACAAAACAAAAACTGGTCCAAAAAGGTTGCAGAGCTCATCCTCATCACCGACACCAATGAAAAAGCTTTGGAGAGCGTGTTAAAAACAAAGTGCGGCATGATGGCGCACGTCAAGGTCTTAAAGACAGAAGAAAAGAACATGATGGAGCTGCTCTTATACAAGACGGACGAGAATTTCTCCTTTGAGCGGACGAAGCTGGAGCTTCAGAAGGTGATAAATGTGAGGGAGAATGAGATCAAAGAATTCATGAAAGTGATGAAAAAGCAGCTGAAACTGAGCGAGCTGGAAAGGCAAAGATTTGCGATAGAACTGAAACAGAAACTGGGAATGCTGGACAAAATGAAGAAGCAGTTCGAGGTGAAATTCTTCCTTGTGGAAGAAGAAGACAAGTCGCAGGCTTACTACATCATACAAGCTGCACAGGAAAAGGAGGAGCTCATCCGTAAGAAAAACCTACTGGATGCTGAAATCTACCTGCAGGACAATGAATCAATGAAAAGCACACTTATGATGTACAAAAGTGGCAACGCACAGTTTAACAATGTCCGCATGAGTGTAAAAAACCAGGAAACAGGGACAGAAGAGTCACAGGAGTCACAGAACTTTGCCAAGATGATTGAGTCTAGGAACAGACAGATATGGGAGCTCCAGATCGAACTAGAAGACTTGAACTATAGCTGTGAGAGTTTGCTGGAGAAAGAGAAGCACGTGGATAAAGAAATCGAGCTGAAGCAGTCTCTCATCTCAAAACGGGCAAAGGAATTCATGCTTCAGAAGGAGAAATGTGACAGAGTCACAAACGAGTGCTCTCGGTTGATCAAGGGCATTGGGAAACAAGCAGGAACGACCAAGTTGAAAGATCTGAGAAACTTCACACAGACTGCTGCCAGCCGGTTAATTGAGGCTGTGAAGCACAATCCTAAACTATATCAGTATGTGACAAATAGTCCGTAAATATTGTTATGCTACAGATATTACACGAAGGTGGTAATTATTGGAATTTTGGAATATTGCTTTTTTTGTGGTACCTATAAATACATCAGCACTTAATGTAAAGGTGGCACTCAAGGGTATTGGTACAAAATTATCTTTTATCTGAAATCTCTCTAATGTTACACACATTTCATTTCCTGTTCTGAAGATTTTCTCTGATGGTTAATTACAATTCCAGGACTTTTATATAAAAGATCAAGGAGTACATTTTTCTTTTTCCTTTCTCGTGGCACCACCATTGATGCCTTTTCCACCAATCATTGTCAAAGAACAAGAAACAAAACAGCCCCATGACAGCATAGTTGTCAGGGGCAATACATAAGAAATGGATGAGGTAAAATATAGAGATATCAAACTAAAATACATATAGTATATTAATTAATCATATAGTGAACACAACAACACATTGTAAAAGTTGTTACGTTTGTTGGAGAGTTCACAATTTAAAAAAAAAAAAAAAAAGTTTTATCACTAAAGTCACCCAAAGGAAGGGCTTCAGATTTACTGCAATTCATTCTGTCACCTGAAAAATCCCTAACTGAAGCAGGTGTGAATGGAAGGCAGAAAAATAACTACATCGTCACCATTTTGTCAGGACTCAGGAGTGGGACCCAAGAGCAGCTTGCAGAGTGGAATAAAGCCTGTTTCATCCCAAACTGGACTCACAGATTCAAGTATGCAGGCAGGTTTTCAGAAGTCTAAACAGTTCAAACGGCTCAGGTCAGGAGATAACAATGCTGGAACGCTCAGTATAACATAAGAGACCTAGCGATGAGTCTCTCCCCATCCGCACCTTGAGTGACAAGGTGATTACAGACAAGGTGCAGGTGTGGCTGATCAGGACAAGTGTGACGGGAGGAGGGCGAGAGCCGGAGCAGACCAGCAGCTGTGACACATATAGTGCCCGTTTATGAACGCTCCCTCCAGGGCCCACCCCTGTTATGCTACCTGTACAGCTTGGGGCTTCTGCCACAAGACAATGCAGAATAAAAGAAGGGGCAGCCTTCTGTTTAAGCCCTTGACCCGGTTAAAAGGCCTCTGGGGCTCAACTTTACGATAAGTTAAATACTGGCCAAATTAAGTGTTGGACTTCGAGAGATCAGAAGACTCCATGTATAGTTTATGTGTAGCTCCCACACCAGTGCAGCCATTTTTTAAAAGGAATTGTTGGACAGAATTCTCTGGGACGTTGTGTGAAGGTTGGTGAGTCTGGCCCAGGTGCAACAAGAGGAAGCGAGGCAAAGGAACAAAGTCCAAAAAGCAAAATCTTTAATCCAATAGGAAGCAGGAGGTCATACACAAAATAAACAGACGAAGGCAACCAGACAGGCAAGGAGCAGAGAAAGATGCAGAAACAAAGAAGAAACCAGTCATACACAAGAGGCAAAGAAGAAGGTCGGGATGCAGAGCTACAAGAGAACCGAGCAGGAAAAGCACAACGGGGCAGGGTTTAAATAAACAGGGAAACAAGACACAGGTGAAAAACTTACGTAATCAACTGGGAGGAAGGCAAGACTTTCAAAATAAAACAGAAGGTCTACAAGAAAACATACAACACAGATTCTGAAACCTGGTGCTTTGTCAACTGACAGAAGTTTGATTGAATCAGCGATCTCTTCTTTTTCAGTTGGCTAGCACAGACAGACCATGTCCCCAGCTGACAGTTTATGTCCGGCAATAAGATGGAGCAGATATGGAAGGTGTGCAGTGTCTGACCCAGGCACTGCAGATGTGTCCCAGCTGTACCACCATTCTCCCCCGACACCTTCAAGACACATAACAAAAAAGGTTGTTTTGCCTACACTTCTAAACTTCTACCACAGTGGTATGGACTGGGCATCGTTTGTTCCCTTCCGCAAAAGGTATCAATCAATTTAATAAGCGACTACCTTTTCCTGGGGTACATGGGTTCCTCCATTCCATTAATAAATGTGGTTGCATCAGTATTCTGCAAAGGCTTCCTTGGGCTTACTGGTGTCATACCGCTCCTGCCGTCCAGGATCTTTAATGACCAAAACCAGCAGAGGGAGAGCTCTGCGGTGCTCACCTTCCACAAAGATGCAGAATGTCGCTTTTAATTCTGCCTTGCCTTAATCAGCCTATTCCTGTCTTTGGCAAAGTGGGGAAAAAAAACAGCCACAAAGAGAAAGACATATTTGTGAACACTGCATGAAGTAGAGGAAGTGATGGTGTGTGTGTGTGTGTGTGTGTGTGTGTGTGTGTGTGTGTGTGTGTGTGTGTGTGTGTGTTCTTGTATTTGTTACAAACAGCAATGAAATACGCATTCTACTAGCAAAGTGAGGGTATTTTTGGGATGTGAGGACATTTTTGCTGCTCCTCACAACTTGAAAGGCCTGTTTGAGACTTGGTTTAAAGGCTGGGGTTGGATTTGGGTTAGGGGGTTAGTTGGGATGGTTAGGATATGGGCCTGGGTAATACATTATGTCTATAAAGGTTCTCACAAAGATAGAAATACAGAAAGATAAAAATAAAAGGATGTGAGTCTTCGTATTTTAGATGAAGCATTTTTCATCAAAGGCTGTCAGGTGAGTGTCCAACGGAGCCACGGTGAAATGAGGAAGCAACGACTGACAAATCTGACCTTTTCATACTTTGCTTGCCGGGTTGGAATCTCACGTGACGTTGTCCTAAAAAAAAATCACGCCTGGATCCAGGTACATGAAACGAAGATTTCCTGGTGCAAAGAAGAGCCGAGGTGATCAGAGTGGTCCTAGTGTTGTGCACTTGTCGAACTGACTTGCGTCCACGTTTTTGTAGTTGCATTCGCAACCTATCATTTGTTTGGAAGAAACACAACTCCAAGAGGGAGACATTCATTAAATACTGATACCACACCAACGGGTTCACGTGGAAGAGAGCAGCATAATGCCCTTGTACCTCGGCCGGTGGTGAACCGCTGTTACATCACCCTTGAATCATTCGCTCTGAAACCAAAAAGCGGTGAGGTAAATAGCAAATCTGTGGAATGCAAATTGAAAAGGTGGCTCAACCACAGGAGACTGGCCCTCTACATATGTTTGATGCCGTGATCTTATTCCTCTTCATTGAATTGTAACAAATTGCAAAAATCTAAAGCAAATATAAGAAATCTGTTTTTTCAGGTTTGGTAAATAGACAAATATGGACAATGGAAGCTTATTGCTGCCACTCTATATAAAAAACATTGATCAGTAACACATTATTACATGTTAAGTTTATTGTTAGAACAATATAGTATCACGTTATAGCATGGTAACTTTTATTGTAAAAACGTGATAATTTATATTGTAAAAACATGATAATTATATTGTTAAAACGTGATAAGTTGGATGCAGCTGAGATGGTGTAGCTTGTATCCATTCTTCTAATGATCAATGGGAAACGATGCTACTTTCAGAGGATCGGACAGATTCTTCCTTCTGTACAGCCCCATACGTTTTGAGATCCTTCGTAGCATGCACATACTTATCACAATGTCATCAACCGCGCTCAGTAACAACAGGATCTCGCCATGTGTCATTCCAAGCATAAAGTACAAGTTAATTAAGTCACTTACATTATTCATTTCCTTCCACTTATCCACTCTCCTGTACACGTTTCATCGCTTCCTAATCACATTACCTTTTCATGTTTTTACGATATACTTATCACGTTCATACAATATACTTATCACATTTATACAATTATCACGTTTTTACAATATAACCAACTATCATGTTATAACATGAAACGTTTCACTTTCTTACAATAAAAATTACCATGTTATAACATGATAATATATTGTTCTAACAATAAACGTAACACGTAATAATGTGTTACTGATCAATTTTTATTTATATAGAGTGGCAGCAATATGCTTCCGCAATGGACAAAATCAATTCCCCACACTGGTTATTGACTGAATTCAGGCCCTTTAATCCTCCCAACTTTGTGGAAACAGTTCGGGAAAGACCTTTTTCTGTTCCAACATGGCTGCCTCAGCACACAAAGCATGGTCCCCACAGACGTGGTTTGAGTTTGGTGTGGAAGGAGACTTAACTGGCCCACACACGATACCGTCCTCAACCCCTCTGAGCGCCTTATGGATGAACCAGAGAAGATTGAGAGCCAGGATTTGTCGTCCAGCATCAGTGCCTAACCTCGTAAATGGCTCTTCCATATGAAATGGCACAGATTCCCAGAGAACCCCCCCCCCCCCCGTAATCTCGTAAAAGGCCTTCTGAGAAGAGGCAAAGCTGTTCATATGTATTTATCATCACAGTCCCTGTTAGTATGATGGTCAGGCGTCTGAACACTTCTATCCACATAGTGTCCATCTGATGAGCAAGTTGTTATTATAACTGGATTCACAGGTAGGTAAAAAAGAAAACAGGAACTTAAAAGTGATCACAGGCAGTAAAAAGTTGATAGATTAAAATAAGGTAGTCATTTTTTTCTTAGCATTTATGCAAACTGCTTGTTTATTCATGTGCTTTGTGAGGCTACAGTGCAAACAAGCTGCCACCTGTAGATCCACACTGAACAAACAAGAGTTCTTCTCATCTCACTTCTGAGACGCACAGAAAAGGAAGGAGTATTTTCCCAAACTATTGCAATTGATGGTGGGAACACTAAGGGTTCAGTAATGTGGATATTCAGGGTTTCAGGAGAGTTGATGTCACAATCTTTAGGCCTCCTGTTGTCGGCATTGTCTCCGGCAACAGAACGGCGAGAGTTTCTACACGCATGCATACAAACAAAGCCCGATCCTGTCTGCGGGGGTCACATCTTTCAAATGGCTCCAGCCCATTTTCAGCAGTGGCATTTAAATATCACACGCATCAATTCAAAGGTTGAAAATTAGAGAAATAAGCAGAAGTCTCAGCAGCCGTTCGGAAGAAAGCCCTTCTGTGCTCCATTATTTTCTTTTTCTTTTTCCAAGAATAGCTGCACGCTGCTTTGTCGGCAGCATCAGTGGACGCAAGTCTGACGCCGGGGAACGATGTCTTGGGTAGTAATGCAAGTTGAGTGGGAAAGAAGGCATGGAGACAAATGGTGGCGGGGACGTAGCACTTCCCGGTGCGTCCTGAGGGGCAGCCGGGGCTGCTGAGAGGCAAGATATGGCGCGATGCTCCGGGAACATGTGATTTGACATCTTCTCTGCGTGAGAGCAGGATCAGAGGCAAGGGAGTGTCCCGCCGCTTTCACTCGAGTCAGAGTTTCTGTTTTTTTATCTGTAAGGACTGTCTCGTGGGATGCAGAGGGCGGCCGAGCAGCACAGCAGTCGCTGGGGGTGGTCAGCATTGCACAGGCGCTGAAGTGGCGTCAGTCCTCCTCTTCTTCCACATAGGTGGAGGGAAACCAGCCCACCTGAGAAGCAGCAAAAGACGATCTCATTTGGCAACATCCAGATCCTCACATATACAGGAAACTAAAGCTGTAGCTTTTTTGAGAGTCTTTCATTATTCAATTATAACATGTATATTTGACACGATCCTCCAGTTATAATCTGTCATAACAGCTTAAATTCTTTCACTATTTCCTAAAACTTTTTAGATGATCATAGTAGGTAAATTGTCCTGCAATGGGAAATCATCTGTCCCACTCAAAATGCAACTGCATCAATGAATTGTACGAAATTGTAAAGGAATCATTCAAAATGTAAATTTTTCGAGAGGAAAACAGGATCTGCAGACCTACCCTGCCGTCCAGCTCGCCCTTCCACCAGCCATTGGGCAACTTGGTGTAGACCCTGATGATGTCCCCCTGCAGCAAGGAGAGCTCCTGCCCGTCTCTGGAGAGAAAGTCGTAGCGTGCCACCGCGACACCCAGCACCCGGGGAGAAAACACTGGAAAAACAGAGACGCTGCCGTCAACACCCTCCTTCCTTCATTGGCTTCATGACGTGAGAAACCATTTGTCTTCCAAAAAGGCAAAAGAACGGTTGGAGAATAATTCATCCTTCAGCAGTTGAAGGCAGAGTAAAAGAGTGAAGCTGTAAAAATTTGCTGCAAAATAACGGAAATTAAATACAATAAATAACCAATATGGCGCAGAATGCCTATTTGGATGTGGCCCCCAGTGCGTTCATTTAGTAATGTCTGATCTAACCCTGAAACCCCACTAAAGGCAACAAATGAGCAACGCCTTGCGACGAAGGCGGCACGTTCTGCAACACGCTGAATGAATAACTGTATCGCATGCGATACAGTTATTCACACCGACTCGTCACGGCGCACAAATCACAGCTCGGAACGATGAGCTTATCTGCGGGAACACAGGAGACGATGGCTGCAGAAGCATGCTGGACAAAAGTAAACTTCTGCACATTATGCCAGCACACGAGCGGGAGCCAACGCGTACGCGCATGCATATGTAGTCCACAGAACTGATTGTCATGCTGTGTTCGTGTCATGTCAGCATAATGAGAGGGGGGGAAAAAAAAAACCCAAAAAAACACTGGTTGTATTTCTGCTTTGCAAAAGATGATGCCTGCACAATATGATATTACAACACCTTATATATACTTTATAGGACAATATATAATAGCCTGCGGTTTATTAAAATGTCTTTTTGTCAATATGATTTTTTTTTTCCCCTGTCAAAGTGACCATGTTTGGATATGAGATTTAGCAGACAGGCATGATGAGACAGTCGAAAGGAGAGACATTTAGAAAAGAAAAGCTGTACCTGTACCTGACCAGAAAGGCGAAGGGGAGGGAGGAACAAAGCCGCAGCCGCCAGGAGGAACTACAGAGAAACTGGGCAAGTTATGGGGGGCTTAGCCCATAGTGGGAGCAGAGATAGAAGCAAAGAAGGGGTGGGTTTGACAGAAAAGAAAGAAGGAGGATAGAGAAAAGTTAAAGTCAGGGAGACAGTAAGGAGTATGTTTTTTTTTTTTAAAAATGTTACACCAAAATAGACAAAAATCTGCGACAGAGAAAATGTTAATGAACGAATTTGCGTTCAGCTGCTTTATTAGCTCAGTCATCCCTGCAGTTGCAGAGCAAACCCCACCAAAGTATCATCCGTTACCGATAGGGTTTATTGATATTTACGTCAGTGACTAGTGTGCTTTTTCTTTTCAACAGCTGGTTTGGCTGAGCTGATGCTGTCCGATACACACGCAATCCTGCCTCACCATTCGCACCATGTCTCATCTTATAAATGAGGTCACGCTGCACAATAACATGGAAAAACAAGGTTTGGAGCTCCGCAACAGGTGATTCTGAGCAGCGGCAGTATGGTATCAAGTGTGTCTGGACACAGAGGGGAGCCCTGACACGTTCTCTCCGTGCACACGATATCCCATCCGAGGCGGTGGACCAGAGAAAACCACTTCCTGTCATCACAACAACATGTGTCCGTGCCTCCTCGCTCTCCCCCTACAGCGATAAGTAAACGCAGGCCAACATGTCAGCCAGAGTGCACCGAATGACTGCTGACATCACTGCGGGAAGTAGAATACCAACACATTAAGTAACCCTGAAATAGCATCACTGTAAACAGAGGCAAAATTTTGTCAACTTTATAACATATTAGAGAGTTCCACAGTAGGTCAAAAAATGGGGGAAAAAGTCCAAATACTATGAGAATAAAACTCAAAGTACCTCATAGTTCCTAATTGTTTTTCTTTAAAACACAGTACAACAGAAGCTACTGCAATATACTCCTGAGTCCTGAATACACTGAGCCAACAAAAGCAGTAATTAAGTAATAATAGGAAATCCTGCTGACACTGATGCACCAATCATCTGAAAGCAAGACGCCAGCTATTCTTTATTAGAGGGCTTTGAAAAACAATTCTTGGTTCACGCATGATCAAGATCCAAACCTGGGATTTATTTATTTATTTTTAGCCTGACATCTGTCTTTCTGTTTACCAGAGCGTCGACGCCGTGCCCACACTCAGTCTGCCGACGGGGGCGGACGATTTAAGGCAATAATAATCCATTCCAGGATCCACCGAGACAGCGGCGGCTCTGTCAAGGCTTGCTCAGAGAAAAAAATAAAAAAAATAAAAAAATAAAAAATGCAGCGAATGTCAGCAAAGCACAAAGACACCTCTCGCAGAGAGCCGCTTTGAAGCCCGACGCTGCCGAAAGAGGCAGAGGGACGAGGATGTGGCAGAATTTTACATCGGAGCAGACACAAAAGGCTAACTTTGACTTTCTTCCGGGCTTCGCCTGCTTGCCTCTGCTGCGTCGTGAGCATGTGCATGTGCATCTTTATGCTACCAGAGTTTACCTGCAGCTGCTCTCGGCTCTTTTACATCAGACTGTACTCGCAAACTTTTTGACTCTGGTGGAAACAGGGCCGGTCCCGCACTTGGACCGGGGTGGTATTCCCCAGGAGTGTGTCAGCGGGCGGCTGTCACACAGTTTTCTCTGCTGCCAGCCCAAGTGAAATGTCATGTTATGTCAGGAAAATTGCGAAGCCATCTCAGAGCTGAGCAGTGTGCAGAGTGTGACGTTCGGTGGAGCAGGCTCCTGGTGCTTGCCTGGGGCATCGGGCCCTAACTGGGGCCTCTGCCGAGCTGCCAAGGCTCGTGTCACTTACTTTCACTCAGCCTCTATCACTTTTGTTTTCTGCTTCTGCTGCCATTACTGTTTCACAGTGGTGTCCCTTTCTACCTTGAATCTATTTTCACACTTTTTTTGTTGCATTTCAGGCTATAATCTGTATTTATATAACACAGGTTATTGTGTATATGTTCGAGTGGAAAAGCTATTTCAGTAGCTCTTCATTAGTGGAATTATTGCAATCACTACCAGGTTAGGCCTTAGTCCCTTTTTTCCCCCAATCATTTTTACATCTTTCCTTATTTTAGATTCATTAGATTCATAGAGTTTTTTTTTCTTCTTCCATCTCAGCCTTCCTCTTCCGTCTGTCTCCAAAGCTAAAATGGTTGGGCTTTTTGAAGGCCAACACAAGGACACTATAATTAGCAGACATTAAACGGTTACAGGCTGAAAACAAAGAAGCAGTGTTTCTGTCTTATGCCTGCTGGGAAACAGTAGAATGAAGACATGACTCGTTTCCTCTGTGCCAAGTTAAGGTTAAGTAAGTTTTATTACATTGTATATTATTTATACAGTTACTAAGACAAGTTACCAAAAGATCTGATCTCCCAGCTGGAGCAAGCTTAGCTTGATATCTTTGTGCCACTGGAAATTTGTGTATTTTATAATAATAAATAATAACACTACGTAGTAATATCCATGCTTATTATTGATAACTGTGATGATGTGATGCTGAGCTGTGTTTCCATCTATCTGACCGCCTCTCCCTGATAACCTTGGCGTTTGGGAAGGGTTAGGGACTCACCGCTGCCGGCTCTGCTAATGCTCCTGGTTCCATTGGACGGTTCCCTGTAGGGGACCTGCAGAGTGGTGTCCAGACTGCTGAAACCCTCCTTCAGAGAGTAGTGCTTGTAGTATTCTACCAAGTCCTGTGCCAGTCAATCAAATGAAGGCAAGACTCTCATTAGCTTGTATCCACATATGAGATCCAGTTGGCTAAAGTATCACAAAAGCAGAATAAACTGAGACCTATAAATATTGTACAGCCAAAGTTTCTGCTTGCAGGCGTTGTTCTGTTGGAATACAGAATCACGCCAAGGTGTTTACAGGCAACGTTGCAGCAAGTGTAAAAATATCTCACCAGCACCGTTTTGAAGAGCCGGCTCTCCGCGATGTAAAAGCACCCATCCTTGGTCAGAATCTTGATGTGCTTCACTTTCTCGTTGAACCTGCAAAAAACAAAATGAGATGCGCCTCGTTGATCGCTGATGCCACACGTTTCTATCCAGGTGAGACATCGAACCGTCGCTAAGGTCTGCCGGAAATAAATACAAAAAACAAAACAAAAACAAAAACAAAGCATCACAGATTTACCAATTCTGGTGTCGCTCATCTCAGGATCAGCCTGGTGATGCAAATATTTTGACTTATAGGATGCGCAAATGCGTGTGAAAAGGCTGGTGATCTTTGTTGTTGTTGTTGTTGGAACACATTGGAACTCATTTTCACTCCCAGATTCATCAATTAGTACTGTGACTCCCTTGGTCTGTGGTGAATACAGGTGTCACCATGTTTTCTGGTGGTGGGAGGAGGGCTCATTTCAAGGTCAGTAGAAAATGTGCGAAAAAGGATAACATGAGTGAGCACACTTCACTGTCCTTGATAACAAACACCACAATCCATTAAACAAATGGCTAAAAAAGACGATCACGTCAGGCAGGAACGCAGCTCGCGCTTAGAACATTCTTGAAAAGTACTGAAGTAAAGTTCAAGGCACGAGTGGGGTGTCAATCTGGTGTTGAGCACAGTCCTGAATATTGCATATGTCCCATATGGTGACGTGCAAGTGACACGGGGGGGATCTACATTGCGAATCCCTCAGGAACGGCCAGGAAGGTTTCAGTATGGTCACATCGCAAAATCACTGATCCATTCTGAATATATGGTGAGTAATACATTATGGATGTGCATAACACACGCCCACAGACAGGCCCTCTTCTTCTCCAGCCTCCCACGGCTGCACGCACACATGCCATCATGCGACACATGCGCACCGATGACGACTGGCAGTGTTCAACATCAGAGAGCTGCAGTTGATTATTAGCAGCTTTCCGCATAAAGCCCCATTATCTCAAACCGCCATCCCCATAATGATCGTAAGCAGTAAGAGAGGCAATTATGACCGGCGCGTTCAACCGGTCCTCCACATCAAAGCTTCAAAGGAGGGACCCGTGTGAGTGCACCAGACCAAATGGGCTGGAATGGTCCCAGACATTCCCTCAGAGTGACACCTCGATCATTATGATCTCTTTGTAGAGCGGCCGCGCCAGGTCACAAGGGCTTGACAGCTTCTTCCTTCCCCCCTTTTTTTCTTTTTTAAATAGAAAAAAAGCAACAATCTTTGATGTGCTTAAAAGATATTCACTAGCCAAATGGACAATGGCGGTTCAAACGAGGGTCCTCGAGGCAGTGAACTCGCAGATGAAGCAGCCATTTACCAACATTTGAAATTAAAAAAAAATAGAAGGTTTTTATCTGCAGCTGAAGTGTTTGAAATGTACTTCTATGACTGGCAGCCGATAGATTAGCAAACAATGATGCGAGCTATCAGACTGTCCTTGAGCATTTGTCTGTGCAGGCGAGACAGAAGACGAATAAACCATCCTCCCATCCCACTGCTTCACTGGATTCAGTGAAGCTGCATCAACCGAAACTATACAGTTTGGCTTCATTAGCAAGTTTTATTTGAAAAACATCCTAAACTGTTAGCTTAAACATTCCTATTTCATGACGAGATGAGGTTGTTCCAGTGGGACAGTGTGGGGACCACTGTCAAAGTTCACCTCTGGCTGGTAATCAGCGGATGCTCAGGAACCTCAGACAGCCTTGACGACATGAGGGGAACGTCTGAAACAACATATCTGGGAAGCAAGCGTACCTGCCTCACAGGCGGCGGTGACGAAAAGGATCTTGTTTGTTTTTCAGGAGATTAGAAGTGGAAATGTTGCACAAAGGCCACCCCCCCACTGTAGACAGCTGCTTTAATTACCTCCAAAAGTTCTTTCTCTTACTTAGGTAGGTGTCTTGTTTTATTCAATCTGCTTTGACTTATAGATGGTTCACGTCTGTATTTGAGGAGACGCTGCATGGGAAATATATGGCGGCATTGCACTGTTTTTATGTACTTTAGCCATGTCGTTCTTTCCATTTTTCGCTCATGCCCGGCGAGGAGTCACGCCGTGTTTTTTCGGACATGAATGGGACACAGCATGAGCCCCTTCAGAGGCGCTTGGTGCACCTGCTGCGCGCCTCGAGCTGCTTGTCTTCTCACACTGAATCATCGTCGGGAGCTGTGACTCGGTCAGCCCGTTTGCCGGGATGACGCCCGCGCCACCCGTCACCCGTAAGCAGATGTTGTTCAGTTGTTCCTGCAAGACCACGGTGGGTGGAACCAAAGTCAGCACAAACCTGTCACTTACTTTATACTGAGAGCGTATTCCGTGCACTCTCTGGTTCTGTGGCGAACCAGATAGGTGCTGTTGTTTCGGTCCAAAAGCTCCAACTCTGCCTGGGATCTCTCCATCGGTCCTGCGAACCTGAAAAAGGTGAGACACAGATATTACATTCTATTACATAGATGAGGAAACCTGAATTTGACTGTTCTGTACTAGAGTAATAGCATCAGTTTTGTTTTGTCAACTAGGTTGTGCAGTTAAGTTCTTTCTTTTTTCCTAATGTTCTTATGAGTTTTGGTTGTTAAAGATAGGAAGATTTTTACTGATCCCACAGTGAGGAAATTTAACTGTTACAGTAGCTCAACAGTTTTAAAAGGTACATTAAATAAAGAAACAGTATAAAGAGTATAAATAATAATTAAAAAAAAAAACAGTATTTACACAGTATTCACACACAGCCTCACCCATTTAGATGTGTAGTGTTGAGGTGTTATTGCACAGGTGAAATATGGATGCAGCAGCTATGAGTTAACCGTATAGAGTGAGTGAGTGGAATATTACATTGAAGTTTTTTGGTCTTTGCTTCTTTTACTTACCATAGCTGGGAGGAGTAATCCACAGGTTTTGGAACCTGGAGTGGAAAAAGCAGCATGGTTATTTGGTAGGATGACGTGGATCAATAGAGAGGAACGATTGGCAAATTTTTGTGACTCAAATAAAGTCTTCCGCGGAAAAAAAGTGGCAATTGTGAATTGCGATGCTCAGCCAACGTGCTTTGTTGATTGTGAAATGTGCACTTACACATGGACAGGGTCTGACGGCGTCGCTCGGGAAGAAGCCGATCCTGCTCGTTGCCAGAATCTTACCCTGTGAAGGCAAACGGCTGTTAACCACTTCGCAAATATATACAGTACGCCTGGCAGCTGCTAAACCTGCCTCCCCCTTTCTCTTCCCCTCCTGCACTCACTGCAATAAATCGTCTACAATTAGCACGCAACAAGCAGCACCTTTAATTTTCCGCCCAAGTTAATTATGGTTCAGACTCTGCCGGCAGTGAGGTTTTTACAGCATCACAAGAGCCTCGTTTAACGCTGAATAATGGATCTTATTCAGGTCTTTGAAGGCCTAAGCAGCTTCCAGGCTCGTACGAGTAACAACTGCTGTTTAGCTAACCGGCCTCGAGCAAACACAAGCGTCCCATGAACACCGGTATTTCCATCATCAAGCATCGCGGGCGCATTTCTTTCTGACTCCAAGACAAACGAGGTTATATCAACAATCTTTGCCCATTCGGTATTCATAACCTCGGACCTCTCTCGGGTACGCTATCCCAGTTTATATTCCTTCATTGAATTCATGACAATGCGAAGTTCCAGCTGGAAGTTTGGTGTCTGCGGAGTCGATCTGAGAAGACGGCGAGCGTGGGAGCCCTTCGGCCGGTTTCCCGCCCCTGTTTATGCTTTCCTCTTTACTCCTCTTTATTAGAGTATGAAACGCTTTTTGGGAGCGTGCAAGCCCCAGCACTAACCAGATTGGAAAGCAAATCTTTAGCCATCTCTGTGATTCATTCAGTGTAATAACATTTCATCAAAGGTTTTTTGAGAGCCACTTTCTATTTGTTATGCCTTCAATAAGCGTATGATAAAGATTAAACTTATTACTCTGGTGGCATAAACAGGCAGCAGCCAAAGGATCAAATGAAATTATGGTGATTGATTGTATTGTTCTGCCTGTGGGATGGCAGATAATTGCCTCCTGGGTAACAGGGGATATGAATTCTCAGTACTCTGTAATTTCAGCCTCTGGCATCACCGGGGACACCGAAGATTAAAAGCACCCTGTGGAATTACAATGCGAATAAACTCATTTTTTCATCAAAATTCAGCTTTTTTTGTCCATCCATAATGTGTGTGTAATCCAGAGACATGGCCCAAAAAGTTCAGATTGTTTACTTCTTGAATTTTCTTTGAATGGCAGCACAGCCGAGTGTTGGTGGTTTGAAAAACACAATTGCATTTTTAAATACAGTTGCCATTCAAAGTTTTGCTAACAATGAAATCCAGGAAGTAGTTGCTTCAAGTGAATGGCAAAACTTATTTTCCTCATACAAAAACCATATCTTTATTCTCTAGTAGAAACGAAAAGGCAATGACTTCATGGCTGTTACAGTAATAAAACAGGGACTATTCAATTTTAATGCTCATCCAAGTTCTGATGAAGCGTTATAGATAATCTACTGTTTGTTTTGTTTTTTGTTTTTCAAGACAAGAACATTTAATATGTTCCCAAAATCCCTAGTCTCCCAAAACAAAACAGCTGGAAAAACCAAGAATACTTTACGTGCATAGAGGACTCTTCCACCTTGTCGCTATGCTACCTTCACAGCCTCATCATTTACAGGAAATCTGCACTTTGCCTTCCCGTGTGCACTGATGTATAGAATTAATAACACAAACAACACAGGAACATTACAAGAGTCCTGTCAGCTTTGCTTATCGCTGAGCACAGGACCTTTATTAACACCAATGTAAATTATCATTCCGTTCATTTAATTAGCACACGCGGTTACCATGGCAGCAAACAGTGAGGTGCTGCTGGGTCTCATGGTGTGACATTCTGCAGGCGGTACGGTCGGCTTGCGAGACGTCCTCCTGGCATTTATGCCCTCAACCTCCACCTCGTGCTTTGTGACAACAGGAGGAAACAGCCAGCGCAGGAAATCAGACTGACGGCCGACTCGCGGCCACGCCGCTGGCGAAGGCTGCCGTCTGATTGGAGCAGCAGCGGGACGACAACGAGGCTTTGATGCTAACGGAAAGCTCTGCAAGGAACAACGGGGGGGCTGATGAAGGGCCAGATGAAGGGCCAGTCCTCCGCTGGCTGACATTCTGAGACAGTTGTTGACACATGTGTCCCATTGAGGTCGTGCACCGCCATTAAAAACGCGCTCCCGAGGTCAAAGCGTCGGCTGTTTTATCGTCTCTGCGCGACACTCCGTTAATCAGCTGACGCCACTAACACGCTAGATCACCAGACGTCGGCGCTGATTCAATCTGAGGGGGTGAAAGAGCAGACACGACCGCCGCAAACTGAAGAAACGAACGCTCACCAGATCTCGACTCCTGCTGAGTTAAAGGGAGCTTCCCAGAGACAGACACGACACGAACGTGACGCTTTCGACTGCCTTTCTGCTCAATCAGCGGAAAAAACACGCGACACGCGATTCAAACTGATGATGCTGCAGAGACAGCGTGCACACCCAGCCAAACCCCCACCACCCCCCATCGGGCCCACAGATGTGGAGATAAAACACGGAGGATGACGAGTGACACAACACCTGCCACCAGGAGCTGTGCAGGTCGGCAAGCAGCAGTTCGATGACGTCGCCCTCGTGGATGCTGAGGGGGGGCCCGCAGTGGGGAGAGGGGATACCGCTGTAGGCCCTGATCACGACCAGCCTTGGCAGACCTGGGACAGGCAGAATACAAACACTGATGTGAAAAGTTGCTTGAAAATTGCCTGTTAAGGAAGGGATGGTGGTCATTTTAAAGGCGCGCTTATCGCCATGACAGTTTAAATTAAACGCACAATGATCTGTTTGAACTTCTTCTTCAAGGACACTGATTGTGTTGGTTCCTGCAGAGGCCCAAGGTTTTCCAGGAGCGTTACCACCCTCACTGCAAAAAGCCATCAAGAGAGATTCCAGGCAGCTATTCAAGGCCATCCTCAGCTCCGAGATGAAATGCACAGACACACCACGCATTCAACCATTTTTAAAACTATAATTGTGCTTCGCAGAGGTGGTAAAGGCAGAGGGGAGCACAGAGAAGCCCGTCGGTCGATGTCCGATAATGAAAATCTAAAAAACATGAGTAACTCAAACCAAAACTGCTGGAAATCAATGAGGTGGGTGAGAAATGTCCTGCTCAGTCACCGACCACGTGCGTTTGATCCCTGCACAGCTAATTTACTTTGGAGGGAAAGTTCATCTCTAGGGGTTCCGCAGCGCCACCATTTCCCCCCAACGCTCGGCTGAGACCAAGACTAAACACCCCCGACAGCTTCAGAGACACAGACACTCCCCCTGTCACAGACGTATTACCCACCCAGCTGCAGCTGCCCCACGCACGCACACACACACACACACACACACACACACACACACACACACACAAACACACACACACAAAACGCCTGAGGAAACTATTAGCTGTGTTGACCCCAGGTGAATGAAAATATCTCACATTCCTGTTTTCAATAAGAACAATAAGTGCGGATGTCTTTCTCATAAAGCTCCTTATGGAAATTGATTCATCACAAAGGCGTAGCTCAGCGGCTGACGCCGCGGCGCTGCTAAAAGCGCTTCCCTGCCAGAGTTTCTCGCGCCGCCTCGTAATGATTCCACCCACTCCAATACATCTCAGTGCAGCCTCAGGTTTAGGGATCACAGCAGGTGCAAAGGAAAAGATCTCATTTTTTGTGCTTTGATTAAGAATTCGATGGTTCCATTATTCATTGGTTATTCTCCCGCAAATATGTTTGTCAAGAGAGATCTCTTCTTTTGAACCTTTCTGGATGTTAGAGCGTTTCAGGATGGTGGAGAGGGAAAAAAAAGGTAATGTTTGGTAATATGAAGCTAACTGAGCAGTTGGAGTGTAACCTATCCGCCCCGGGTCTCGCTCTGCTGTCTAAACTGTCTCCATTCCGTTGTGCTGCAGAACTGAGGCGACAGCGGCTTAAAAGGTGGCACAGAAAGCCTCCGGTGAAAACGGCCAAGTCATACTGACCTGGGTCTGGCAGCGGCAGCGGCAGCGGCAGCGGCGGCGGGGTACTTTCCTGTGGACGGAGAGAGAGAGGGACAGCAAGACAAGGCAAGTGAACATGGGGGAAAGGAAGAATGGTGGCGCAAAAGATTGATGAACAGAGGGTTTCATTCCTCCCGCAGGACCCTTCTGACCTGAAGAAGGCATCACATTTTGAAACGAACTGCCCGTAGGCTTCGGTCCTGTTTGAAAATGGGAAATGTGACGGAACACTGAAACAAATGGTTTCACATTTGAGGGTAAAGATTTGAGAGAAACTCTATCACGAGCATGCTCAACAGCCTGCCGGAGGAATTTCAAATGACAGTTGTGATCATTTTGATGCAACCTCACCACAGCTTCAGTTATTTTAGTTTTAATGTAAATATGAGCACTTTTCTTTACTTTGGCATCTGTTTCTGAACCTGCTGTAATGTGTGAATTGCCTTCTGCAGGATCAATAAAGTCCATCTTGTCTTCATTTCTAATCTCTATCATTTGAATTCACTTGCTCATCAGTTTTTTGTTGTTTTTTTTTTATCAATGTTTAATAAATCATTTTTTAGCCCCAGATACACACTCTCGGGTGTGAACCATCTGCTCATGTTAAGGCTTGAAATGCCCATTCTGACAGATGTGCGCAGCGATATCTCGACGTGTGAGACTGAGTAGAGGCCGAAAATACAACCGTCATTGCCGAATTGGTGTTAATTGAAAGTTGCACAACCAATAATCTCATATTTAACTTGTAGATGTCTCCATCAAAGCAGGCCCACATACAAACACTGCCATCTAGTGGTAAAGAGTCGTAAGAGTCCGGGAATGTTTCAGCTGTATTTTGATGCGGTGTAGTAGAAAAATAATGGTGAATTGATGCGGACGTCAGAATAATTTTTGGATAAACTCTACAATGTAATGGGTTTGTCATTTTGAGTTTGTAAATCACAATCCAGCTATTAGTCAGAGGGAAATTGTGGTCCTAGAATAAGGATTCTGTTCACTAAATCAGCTTCCCAACGCTGACGTGCTCTGTGACCTCAGCCACGTTACGCTTCAGTAATCATGCCAACTGTGTGTGTCTGAGGTGAGCACATAAAAAAAAAAAACAGTCCAGGTCTTACCTTGGGCCTCGGCTTGGCAGAATCCACAGCGGGGAGCGGAGCGGACACTGTGAGAGGAATACAATAGCAGAGTGTGGTGACTTCCTGACACACAGCCCTCAAGTGTCAACCTTGGGCCGCCTCGCATCGCACCTCAAAATGCTTAAAGGCCAAAGAGCTTCTGCTCAACAGGCTTGTCAAAGACCTGAGCCACTTTTAGCTGTGGGTGTATAGAAAGAGGGTAATTTAGCTGAAATCCAGCCACTGCCTGGTCACAACAAGCTCCAGCCTGACAAGAGAAAGCCAGGAACTAACGCAAGAGGATGCCAAACGCTTACACAAACCACTGCTGACAACCTTTGTTCTATAATTAGCTTGTATTTCTACCTGAATGTAGAGGTTCTGGATTCCAGCATTTATCACAAATGTGTTCTGAATAACATCCTTGGTTTGAAACCCGGGCGTGCATCCATCTCACCTGTTCTTCCGCAGACTCCCAGTTGAGCCAGACACTCCTTATGAGTCTCCAGCCCGCATTTTAGGCACAAATATCCCTGGTTAAAGATGCCCCTGGATACAATAAAACCACAGGAAACATTTCATTTTGTGGCGGCCTTCTCCAGAGGAACAGCCCAGCGGTTTCAATTTTCAGCTTTCTGCCGCATTCTCAGCATGCAAAAAAAACCCAAAAAAAACCCAGCAAACATCTCCCCGTCCTTCCCAACCACTTCTTTTAAGATGAAGAGGGAAAAAAAACGGTAACAGTGATGGTTCTACTCTGCATCAGTGTGTCAGTAACAGTTCAATCTGTTGGGTTTGTTGTCATTTGGGAAAAAAAAAAACCTGTGAATATTACCTGAGCAAAAGGTGGCAAAAACTACAGGAGGTGGTCTTTTCAAAGGTGTGCATCTTGAACTGGTGGCAGTTGTGGTTGGCTTTCTCCGGTCGTATATCTGATCTAGGACCAAAACAAGGCAGAAACACCGTGTTGAAAGAGGACAGCGTGGTGTCAGCTTTGTTGCTGATTGATTTGAATTGAGGAAACTCCAAGAACCCCTGAAGGTGTGCAGCAAGGTGGGGGTCTCCATGGAGACCACAGATTGAGAACTGGCTGAGTCAACACCTCAAACACCTAACTGTGCGCCTTAAAACTATTCCTGACCACCTCTCAGTGGTCACGATGTTTCTGATTGATGTATTAAACTCAGTTTCCTCTCAGTCTTTCAGACAAAACGCAATTTCAAACCGAACGCGTGTGAATGAAGAGGGCTCAAATCAGTCCAATTTTGAAACGAGAGGGGAAACAGAAACATCCTAAATAGCCTTTCTAGACCCTTAAAATGATGCAAAACACATTTTTATTGAATACACACACACACATCAACATTGCGCTGGAGCCACTTTAACTGAGTGCTCCAGTAGTGCTCCATCACCAGCCCACGGCTTTTATTTAGCGACTATTTTCTTTTTGTGAATGGACCCTTTCTGGTGCCTTTACCTAATGTGCACGTATAGTGTGTGTCCGTGCTCCCCACAATCATCGTTGTGTGTGCACACTGGCAACTTCGGGTCACGTCGTGGACTCTGGAACGCCAGAGCTGTGATGCAGTTTAACAAATGTGTTTTATCAATAAGCCATAATAAACTATGGATACCAATTGGTATACAACTAATCCTAGAATTGCTATGACCATAGTTTTGTCCTTTTCTTTTTTGTTCTTGATTTAGTCTTTTATTTGAGGTTGTGTGTACTTGCTGAGGCGCAGAAGGACCAGACAACCATTCATAATTCAGCTGGAATGTCGTTTTTGCAAAGATGGTCGTCTGTTCATAACCTGAAATTTTTTGGACTGCAGGATGAAACCAGAGTTCCAAACCCAGAACCGTCTTGCCGTCAACATGAGAGCATTCTAGTCAGTCAGTAACAGTGAAGAAGACTGGCTGAACCAGGCGACTGAAGGCGGTCACGTCTGAGAAAACCCTCCCACCGTTACAGAATAACACAAACTATGCAGCTCTAGAAAGTCCTGAGCTGCAGGACTCTGTGTGTGTGTGTGTGTGTGCATGCGTGCGTGTGTGTTATCATTCACTTCCTGCCAGTGTGTGCTTGATTACAGCTAAGGCCTGATCAAACAGTACAGAAGAAAGAGTCAACACCTCTCTTGGCCTTGGAATAACATGCATTCATGTTATTCCACGAACACCCCCCCCCCACACACACACACACACACACACACACACACACACACACACACACGCACACACACACACACACACACACACACACACACACACACACAGAGTGGTCTATGCAATCATTACCAACTGTTGCAAATGTACTTCGTCCATGACTCCGTGAACTTACATGGCCATTTCAAATCGGTCCAGCCACTTCTTCTTCAGCTCTCTGGTTTTGAAAAAGAGCTCGAATCCCGTGTGACCCTGCTGGTGAGTCACGTAGAACCCATAACACCACTGCGAAGGTTGGAGAAGGAACATTCAGAATGAACATGAATGTCTCATAAATACAAATGTAGCCTTGCCAAAGACAGTAAAAGAAAATATATCTCTAAAACTACAGCATCGTTTCTATAGATTGAAATAGGATGTATGCTATAGTAGCTCGGGCAACGAGGAGCATCCCTGAAGATCCTGGAGGATGGGGACAATAAAGGCTGCTGATTGGTGAAGCAGGAAAGCAGCAGACACAATGTTAGCTCATTATTAGAACCAGTGTGTGTGTGTGTGTGTGTGTGTCTGTGTGTGTGTGTGTGTGTGTGTGTGTACAGTATACTCTGTTTTAAGAAGAATTATATGATAAATTTAGATGCTGTGCACAATATTGAATTCAAAATTCCTATAACCTATAGTTGTGGATAATCTAATTTTCCTTATATTTAGGGGATGGGTTTTTTTTCTTCTTATTCCTCAATCTATAATATGTCATCGTCCATTTGACCATTTGAAACACACAAACATGTCAGTTTTCCTTTTCCCTGTTCCAGTGTAATCGGGGTGCACGTGTTGGGTCTCCTGGACGGCCCAGCGACAGTCCTGAGTGTTTTTAGACCTCCTAACTGTCAAATCGTTGATAAGCGTGTGGGTGCTTGGTGACACCACGTTCAGCAGAAAATGATATATGGCTGTAGGCAGCCTAGGAGAACTGCACACATTCATCCAGTGTGTGTGTATGTGTGTGTGTGTGTGTGTGTGTGAGAGAGAGAGAGAGAGAGAGAGAGAGAAGAGAGAGAGAGAGAGAGAGAGAGAGAGAAGAGAGAGAGAGAGAGAGAGAGAGAGAGAGAGAGAGAGAGAGAGGCGAATGTATGTTAAATGCGTGTAGAGGGGAAGCCTTTTTTTATTCATGAATAAATCTTCGTATAAATGAAGTCTTTTCTCACTGGTGGTGTTTGGTTTTGTAGTCTGTTTTTAAGCACAGGCGAGGAATTACTGCAGTGTTCAAAGTGTGGGTGTTATGAGAGGTCAATGACCTTCTGCTTATGTTGAATAATGACACTGAAGTGTGATACCAGCCTTTTCTGCACCATTGTTTTGGGGGGTTTTTTCGCCTCAAATGAATGTTTGTTTTATCAAACACCAGCAGATATTACAGCTCATGGAAGCCCATTTTCAGCACCTGACTGAAAAACAAGGTCCAATAAGTCAACATTTTGAGACACTCAGATAAAATTGAGTTACTAAATTAAAATATTGAGATACTTTGTTTTGTTGATTTGTCAAATTACCAAGTCAAAGTACTGAGCTACTTAGACAACACCTTGCATTCCCGACTCAAAACAACAACCTTAGATCGGGCCCAGTGCCCAGAGGCTTGGACAAACACGTGCAGGGTCAGAAGGATGACACCAGACTTCAAAATACTTGATGATGCTAAGTTTTGTGACTTTATGTTCTGACTAAGTCACTCAACATTTTGTCCTATTCGAGCTTGCTTTTTTTCCCATCATGTGCAGAAATGGGTTTTTATAACCACACATTCCATTTGAAGTAACGTTAGTGCGACCCACACCAATATTTATCTAAGCAGTGTGTTTCAGGGATTTTCTTTCTGATACATAATCAGCAACACATTTTCAAACTAAAGACAAAAAAGCAGAATTTCAAACACTGGCTACTCTTATTCTGCTGCTCTCAATGGCCAGAAATGTTACTGTCACGTGTACCAAACACACACATACACACACACCAAACTGTCAGCGTCACATTAGCGAACAGACAGCGGTGAGAAAACAGCATCTGCGACAAACATCAAGGAGAAATCAAGTCCCTTCCTGCCCAATCCGGCCTGATGAAGTGACATACTGCCTTGAGATACGCGGGGTCATGAGGGGAAGAACGATTCTAAATCCCAACGTTTTCAAGGTGAAATTCGAGGCATTGCTTCATTATAGACATGAATTGTTATGGAAATAAGCAGGTATTTCATTTGCACAGAACGCTGCATCACGTGTGAGGTGGGTGCAGAGAATTACAACCGCATTTAGGGGAATGTGCAGCAGTATGTAAATGCGTATGGCAGCCAACTGACCTTTTTGCCCTCTCTGTCAGAGGTGGGGTTGTTGGTGACTTTGAAGCAGTTGAGATCCAAAATGTCCCTCATCTCGTAGTTGTCTCCTCTTCGCTTGCAAACAATCACAGCCACGTCAAATAAAAAGATGTGCCTGCAGTTGAGGAAAATACGGGGTTATGTGGGCAAGTGTCGGCCCAGTCATTCACAGAACCTCACTTCATTTAGAGTGGACCCAAACGGAAGTTACAAACAAAGCAGCTTTGGTTGATGGCCTCTATTTCCAACTGATTCACCGTATCAATAAATGCAGGTTGAAGGCCAAGGCTCATGTTTAACGGGCACGTTAACAGAGCAGCTAACACCACCTGTCTTGCTTCCGCTTGTCCACGCTGGAGACCATGCGCACTTCACTGTCACCTTTTGGTCGACCGTAGGTGATCAGAGGCTGATTCTGAAAAATAAGAGAGGATGTGCAATGATTAATAAGGCTAACAAGGCCGGAAATCAGCATTTTCCCCCCTCATCGCCTATGACCTTTCCTTTGACCTATGTACCTTTAACCATTTTTGTGTATGGCCCTCATGTAAAGCTGCTGAAATCCTAAAATTATGGGGAAAGTTTTATGTCGTGCCCCCCTCCCCCCTTTTTTTTCTTAATCAAAGAGTGACTCAGCAGCATGATAAACTACTGGTAAAGCCATAGATCACACAGTTCCAGGCTGTTCCCCATCGTGTTTTTTTTTTTTTTTTACCCCAAATCCAGCGCTGTATCTGCAGATGTCGTCGAGGGTTTAAACATTTCAACAAGTAAGAGAAAAAGTTTGACTTTCTGTACAGTTGTCATGGAAACACAGCCATTTTAAAAGACAAGTCCGTGGAGTTTTACACTACGAAGTGAAACTTCGACTTGGAATGTCTTTATTGCTTTTGTTTTTGTGTCTGTTATCAAGGCCTGACCAGCCCCGTATACAATCGACAGCTGTTTGTCTATTAAAAGGGAAAAAGAAAACTGCCCACAGGACACCCCTGCTTCTGAAACAGCTTTTAAGCAGGTAACAAGCTGGTGTGCCTGTGTCTAAACCAGGTCTCTGAGCTGTGCTCTGTCTGACTCCTGGTGGAAATCAAAGGAGGAACCCTGCTGACCAGCCTCAGCCAATGAAAGAAAAGCAGGAGCATCCTGACGTTAATTTGCGCTCTCCCGGAGGTAGCACTAATGGTTAGCGATGGTTGCAGGAAAAAAAAAGAGCTTTGGCTTACCAGGTTTTCAATCGACCTCTGGTACTGGTCGATCTCCCTCAGAGTCTCATTATCTCGCTTCACTTCGTTGACGAACTGAGCCAGGTCCTGGGCAACACACACACGCACGCACGCACGCACGCACACACGCACACACACAGATCACTGGTCAGTGGTTGTTTTAGGCACACACCGTTCTGTTTTATATGGAATCACGCTCACTTTCATGGCATCGAGAGCGACCTTCAAGTTGCCCTTGTTGGTGGCATCATGAGTGTGTTTGACCAGCTCCTGTTACAAGACAACAAAACAGAAGTCAACAAAAAAAATCCGAACAAGCTGGGACGGCATGCAACCAGGTTTTCTCTTTTTGCTTTGATTGAGCTCATTTACCAGAGCAAATCCGCCTCTGAAGGGAATTTTCACACTTAAAAGGCAGTAAAACATCCACTGCTTCGGATGCAGAACCACACTTCCAGTTTTACTCTAATTTTAGAAAAATATATAGTTAAATTTGCTTTTATTAATTTAGACGCTTTGAATAACAAGTCAAAGTACACTGCAAGTAAACAAATTATCAATATGTTTTTGGGAGTCCCCAGTCGTGTTCATGAACATTTGCTCAATATGTCGGAGGCAACATACTAGGCTGACATTTTGTTTACCTCATTGCCATTGCAAATTAATTCTACATAAATGTTTTTTCTTGAAAACATGACTGCTGTGGGAATACAGCGGTTCATAAGATGGCATCAATTACAATTAACTATAATATCATATCTATGCTCGAAACAATTACTAGCATATGAAAGGGTTTGAGTCAGTTATACACTTGATTACTTCTATAATATCAGTGCAAAATGAATTCCATTTACAGCAGGAGCTCTCCATTTACCATGATGACCTTTACCCTCCACCACAATTTAAATCAGCTTTCCTCTCATTCTCTTCATCCGCCCTGGCTGCTATATTCTGACCTTTGATCCACACTAACCAAGGGAGCTGATGTCACACATTTAACAGTAGGCAGCACTGCGAGGCTGGGTTTTACAGAAAACATGCTTTGACTTTAGATTTCTGCTCATGTTTAAAGCATTAAGTCAAGCTATGTTTGTTTGCAATCAGGAAAAAGAACACACTGATTAAAAATATGTAAAAGCTTTGAAACAGATTGATAATATATTAATTAATTCGCCGTTTCTGAGAGGTTTAAGATAGAAATATTATGTGAATACCTAAGTGACAAAATAAATTATTGTAGCCTGCAGCGCCGCAAAGACAAAACATTTGGTGGATGTCGCCCCCCAGTGTCAACATTGGGTACTGGCATAAGGAGTCACAGAAAACAAACCTATGTGACAAAACTATTAAACAATAGATAATATGTCTGAAGTTGGAAAGAATGTGAACAGAATATTGATCATTGCCCATTTCTGATTAAATACTACTCAAGTGTTGCCAAACCTGAAGTAGTAGGTGATACTTGAGGACCCTCTGCATGGGTACAACGAGCAGATCCCTCAAGGTAAATTTCCCATTGTTGGCTCTCTTTGAGCATTCCTGCAAAAAAAAAACCCAAAAAAACAAAACAAACAAACAAAAAAAAAAACAGACATCCGTTTGAGTTATTTTCAAAGAAATATAGTACACCAAAGCGTCAATGGGAAAAGGGCAATTGTGCATACGGTGGCTTATGGCTGTCCCACCTCCAGCTTTAAACGAACGTCCTCCTTTTCTTTGCAGATGTGGTCTAAAAAACCGATGGCCACTTCCACCTGACTGCAGTAAATCCCATAAATGAGCAGCCTGCAGTTAAGAGCGAAAGACACAGGCTAGAACACACAGACACAAACGCGCACAAAGACCCCTTTTTTGATTACCTTTCTTTATAGCTGATAAAAATCTGGTAGAGGTTTGAGGCGTTTTTATTCAGGATGGACTCCTGCAGGTCCAGCAACAGGCTCTTGTGAACTTTAACCAGGTCCTGCATCAGAGAAGCAAAACACCCGGGTGTGAACGCAACCACTCATCGCTCCTTTATTTTTGGTGTTGTGCATCACGGAGGAGAACCTACCGGAATGTTGATGAAGACGCGATCGATTTCAGCAGCAGAGATGAATTTCTTCAGAGGATTCAAGAAATACTGAAGAGAAGAGAGAAACGTCAGGGGCGAAAAATGATTTTACGCTCGGATTGAAACCGGCAGTCGTTGCTGCCAGAGCTGATGAGCACATAGTGAGAGGGTCACCGCTTTAGGAAAAAGAATCCTGCATGAACATGTTTTCATTATTTTAAGCATCACACTGTTCTGTTGATTCAAAGAAACATATCAGAAAGGGAAAGACAGTGGTCCGTGTCAAAGAACATGCATTTCAACACCTTCTCAATGGACTCCAGGGTCTCTGTGTATTTCTCCTCCGTCTGTTTGATCTCTAAGAGACAGCACCTGCGAACGTCCACCTCGGCCTGCGTCTGGAAACACAAACCTCTTTGTGAGGGGATCTTTCTCTGAAGATTGACCGCAGAGAGCTGCCCCGCACGTTCACGCCGTGAGCAGAATAAAAATCTCCAAGATCAGTTTCAGGAGAAACGGCTCCAATTACCGCCACGCTCATCACCCAAAACATCCCATCAAGTGTGTGTGTTCCTGTGTATTACTCATACCAGCACCAGCGGAGGTGGCTGCTCAGCCTTCATCAAGTCTTCATATATCTTTCCATCTGTGCAGTTGTCTTCCAGTCCATAGACATCAGCGTACAAGTCGTCCTCGTCTTCGGGGGCGTTCTCGCTGTCGGAAACGGACGAAAATACACAGCCAGGCATTCAGCAAATGAATCCTGTATCATGACAACGGCAGGAGACTTTGTAATACTGTTCACTGTATCACTGTTACTTTTCCCAAAATCATAAAGATAAATGATGGGAGATGAGTTCGGAGTCGTGTAACCTCTCAATTACATGAAAAAACATTCAGAACAGGTTGACCTGCACTGTTTTTCAAACACTAAATGAGATGAAAATATTCTCAGCATTGTGTCGGCTTCATCCCTTGGACGTGACATTTTACATCATCTTCATCCTTCCATCAAGGCAACGGCGGAGCCCAGCTGCGCACATGATGCGGGTGGCGCTGCAGCCCTCAGCAGAAATGTGCAGAATTACTCATCCGCCGCCTCTGACATTAACAGAGAAGCCGTGCTGGTGCTTTTACCAAAAAAAAACCTGTGGGCGTCTGGACCCCTGGAGAGCAGGGACGATGATCTGCAACCCCGAAAAAACGATCACGGTCTATTGGGCCCGGTGAGGAGCCCTCATACATACTCAATCAAGTCCTCCAGGTTATTGTAAATGTCCTCGTCTTTCAGGCTCTCCTCGGTCGGGAAGGGCCTGGGAAGGACAGCACAGCAGCGGGTTAATAAAAGAAACCGCAATCAACAATGTGCGTGCGTGTGTGTGTGTGTGTGTGTGTGTGTGTGTGTGTGTGTGTCATTTCTGGTAATAACTGCTGGAGTTGAGCAGGTTAGATGTTTCAGTGGTGTGAGTCAGGGGTCAAGGAAGTGTGTGGGTTGGGGGGATGCTTCTACAATTATTCTGAACGTTAGGTGACGTACTTGAATCCTCCTTGCTGCGCAATTACTGTGTATGACAGCCTGGACAGAGTGTCCATAACCTGGTGGGGGAAAGACATGTTAATCGATGAGTTTGAAACCTTCATTCAAGGCTCCACGTGTGAGAGCTCAGTAACCTGATTCATACCGGTTTCAGCCGCTGCCGTTAAGGCGCATACAGACAGTAGCAACAATTAGATCGATCAAACGACAAGTCAAGCAGTGATTTGGGTCCCGATCCTTAAAAATGTAGCAGTGAGATACACCCGAGCATTTGACGTCATTGTCAAAGGAACTATTTTGTGCACATTTAGGCCTGAAATCATAGGATTGACCGAGGTTCACAAACTGTGTGCATCTGTAGATTCCTGCCGGTCTCATGCCCTTGTCCATCCGGTGGAAGTTTGAGCTGCCTGGGTTCTGTCCCAGCTTGTATTCATGTCCCTAAGAGCCCAAAATTCTCCAAGAGTTCAGTAACACGTGGACACGCATCCACCTCTGGTGTGACTGGATCCATGTTGAAGAAGAAGGGCTGATCCGTTGTGTTCAGTTCTAGGTTCATGACGCACCATTATCATCTGTTTGTTTGCTAACCCAATACTGATCAGATCGGTACTCAGATCTGTATGTCGCCAATGCTGAAAGCTCACCGCGGAGGCTCAAAGCTCACTGACGGCATCACCGCTGCAGCCCCGCGTCCAGACGTCTGCGCGTACCAGATCTGAGCGTTTTCATTTCCATACTGAAAAGATTCTGCAGCGGTCTGTCTGCAGCAGAGCACCTTCCTGTGCGGTTAGAGGTTACCGTCTGAGCTGAAGTCAGGTGTGAAAAGGCTTCACACACAGTCCTGTGAGCATCCTGACGGCGGACAGGCTTCACACTTCATATAAACGCAAACTAAAATCCACACCCACTCGTGTTCACTGCGCTATGTTTGCAAAACTGTCACTTTGTTTTAAAGTTATTAAGGTATTTAAAGTGCAGAAACGTTACAAACACAGTGCCCCTTTCACAGTTCTTAAGTAATAAATAATATGAATAATTAAATAAAACAAACATTCAAACTACCTTCTAAAAGTAAAGTGCAAAAAAAAGGCTTTGTGTTGTTTAAAAGAAACTTGAGTTGTCAACAACATTTTGAACAACAAATAAATGATTAAAAAAATGTAGAAAAATGTTTCTGCTATATTCTAATTAAACAAATTTCAGTAGATGTGGTAAGTTATTCATCTCTTTCTTAGAATAGACACAATCTATCCTTCCTCCCTCCTCACTCATACGGTACAGGATCTGAATAAAATGACGAATGACCATTGATGGCGAACTTTAGTCTACCCTACTGTCATTAACGAGCTAATGCTAATGACTGTTTAATGAACTAGCTTTTCGTGCTTGTCAAGCTGGATGAGTCCAATGCCAGGAGAGACTGACGTTATGTTTCTTCACTGAAAATAAGAGGTTTTCTGTTTTTGACTCGCCCTGATCTTGAGCTCTCGCCCTCCTCACTAACGACATGCTTGCGCTTCAGGTGCTGCATCATGGTGGAAGTGCTCCCAGGCCATGCCACCTCGCGTTTGCAAAGGTTGCAAACAACACACTTTCTTGTGTTGTGCAAAGTGAAATGCTTCCAAACTTCTGAGGACTTTGGTCCAACAGTTTGGTCCGCTTCAGCCATGTTAAAAAAAGTAAAGCTCCACTGGATATGCCTCTGCTGCGCTCTTTTGCCAGTCGAATTTAATCGATTCGTTGTTGCAGCCCTAAAAAAAAAAAAAAAAAAAAATACTTTTTTCATGTTTTACATTAAATGTATAGATCTACTAGATTGATGAAAAAGCTTGGTTGCTGTTTGCCAGCAGGAACTCTGCAAAGGGAAGTAGGTTAGAGGGCGCTCAGGATATACACGGCACTAACGCTCGGTCTACAGGCAAGGCTTGGCCCAGCGCGGCCCCAGTGGATTAGAGATTGGAACCTTTAGGATGTTTTCTGGAAAATAAGGAGGAGATTTGAGCATTTGTTGTTCCTCTGTACAACCACTCTTGGAGGTGGTTCAAGATAATCGCTCCCACCAACACACACACACACACACACACACACACACACACACACACACTCGTGCACTGACTTTTAACTAATTCCATGGGAGAAGTAAAGGCGCAGCGCAATCTGCTCACGGCAAACTTGCTTGTTTCATGGACCAACTTTAAACATGGCTGAGATTACGCGGCCCATCTTGGATGAACTGTGGGATTACCGTCAAACAGATTAAATGGAAGCGTCTTTAGAACGCCACACACTGAAGTGAAAGAAAAAGAGCTGATGTGGGCAAATACATGCGAATCCCAGAACGCTATCCTCCGTGTTTGGGGGATCAACCTGGTTCTCCATTTATATTCGGTCTCATTAAGAAGGATTTAAATTCTTTATTAGTCATTCACAGCTCTTTTTAAATGTAAATGAGCACACTGGAGATGTAACAGTTATCTTAAAGAGACACGTTGGTTCTGAGCCCAGAATTCTGGCAATTTTAAAAGAAAGGAGATTATTGATTAAAAAAATACGAGTGCATGTATATAAAAGTAGAATTGGGTTCATCTCTCTGCAGTTTACTGCGACTCACTGCTTTTCTTGAGCCCATGAGGCTAAATTTTGTGTAAAATACATATGAAATGCTTTTTGAATAAATCTTTTTTTCTATTCGGTGTGTATTGATGCAATTCTATTCAAGCCAAACATGTTTTGTTGCATACCAAAGATGCTCTGAGGCAAAGAACCCTACTAAAGCAACAAAAAATTGCTACTTATTGTTCACCGGGGTCCTGAACTATGAGAGAAGGATGAGTGAGTAGCAAAGAGTGCACTGGAGACCCACTGACCTGGTAAAACTGCACACACACACACACACACACGCACACACACACACACACACACACACACACCCGTGATAATGCTCCGATAAAAAGACGACTGTATCCCAAGTGCTCCCATGCTCTCACACATGCAAATATATTGTGAATGCCTGTGTCTATTATACATTATATTCCGAAACAGGGTGAATATGTTGTTGCTGAATAAATCATTTTAACTGAAGAGTTTGCTGATTGCCAGCGATTGGACAGCGGCTGACACTGGTGAGTGTTTTCAGTGGTTCTGATGGTTCCTGCGACTGTCGTGAACAGCTGAACCCTTCAAGAATGCCCAGCCCAGCCCAGCCAGCGGGAGCATCTTAACAAATTCAGAATCCCCATCGGAGGAAAGGAGAACCACGGAAAGAGAGAAAGACCGGCGTGGGCCTTACCTTCCCAAAGTCTCGGACGTCAAAGAGATCGAATGCGTCAAACAGGTCACTCTTCTTCACGGCGAACGCCACGTTGCAGGACGTGAGGAACGTGCGGATGTTCTTCAAGCATAGGAACTGCAAAGACAACAATGGCGCTCGTCAGTTTTTGGTCAGTTTATATGTTGAAGAAATGACCTGAATCTTGTAATAATCCAGATTTTATAGACAAAAAGTAACTAAAAATCTGCTGAACAGCTAAAATGGCCTGTAAAAATTACAGGCTGATCCTGTTTTTTGTTTTTTTTTAAAGACTGTAGGTGTGCATGCAGTCGTATGAAAATAAAAGTGAAAGGTCCTCTGCGTGAAAGGAACAAAACCATGAACCGTGCGCTCCTATGGTGTCACTTTCTAAAAGGAAATGTGGAAAGAGTGCAGTTCAGCATCTACAGTGGGTTCACGGCAGAGGCCTCGCTGCGACCAGGCTGTTGATCTGAAGCCTGGAGACGCTAACCTCACCTCTGCTACCTGATGTGGAAGCGGAGGGGCGGGGCGGGGGGTGGGGG
>BJFM01000319.1:535473-553207 GCA_016586285.1 Arothron firmamentum | reverse complement strand
CCCCCCCCCCCCCCCCCCCCCTTATCTTTTCTGAGAAAAACCACAGCGATGTTTAGTTTGTTTTAATGTTTATGATTTCAGCGTGGGGGGGTGGGGAATTTGCACTTGATTTTTTTTTTCCTGCAATAGTAAATGGTTGTTTTGCTTCCACCTGCCTTTCCTCCTCTTTGCCCTCCACCTTCACGCGCTAAAACAGAACCCTTTGGCGGACAGGAATTTGCCCAGCCGGACGGCATTCAGCATGTGCATGTGACGACTAACGTCGGGGTAACTGTTGTTTACAAGAGCCAGATTTCAAAAACTGAAGGCGCCGACCGGACCCGCTACCTGAGAAATTGACTGCCTGGGATCAGTTTCCAAATATTTGTACATGGGAACCAGGTTGTACACATGCAGCCGCCACGGGAGGGAAAAACATCCGTGTGATGGTTTGAGACTGGCTCAAAGAGGACAAACCAGCAGGCAAGTTTAAAAAGAAAAAAACGCTTACCGTTCAGTTTTTGTGTGAGAGCGATAAAGTCCAGCTTTTCTCATTTTCTATGAGAACTTTATTGAATCGAATTTATATGTACATATATATATATATTAAAACTGTATAAAAGGAAAATCATTTAGCAAATGCTGTTTGACAATTAAGCAAAAAGTCAAAACATTTGATGGATATTGACGCAGAGGTTTATATTCTATATAAGGACTTTTCAAATCCAGCGGAGAGAAAGCACCATTTTTGTTTAGTTTCCTTGTTCAGTTGTGAACAGAACTGTCATTCAAAGTATTAAAGGAAAATTGTTTTCCCATTCAGGGGGAAAAAAAACATGCATTTCCTTTCTAAATCATAATCCATCAGTTGAGATAGTCACAATCCAGATTTTCCTGATATTTTTCTGGCCTCACTGATATGCTTTTGAGGAACAATTTCTTTCCAGTACTGCTTCATACTGTGTTCTGCCAGCTCATTTGGAGAAATGTACAATTTGTGCAATAAACAGTGACTGCTCTTGAAATTTGGCTGTATTTCAGTCTTTTGGGGTGGGGGTGGGGGGGTTGAACTGAGGTTCCTTTTCCCACTAAAAGTAGAAATATCTCCTGTAATACTTGAAAGAAATTTCTTGTTAAAATTCTATACTAATTATACTGTATATGCATCCCCAATTTGAGATGGCATTCAGTTAAACTAAGTTATAAAATATTTCCACATGTCCATCATTTGATTTTATTCACATTTGTTCATCTCATCTGGTGTCCAGAAGAAAAAACAAAACAGATCTGTAAAACAACAGAATTTATGCTTTGCAATCCCAACAGTGTAACTGAAAGTAAACCCATCTAAAAGAAAGTGGAGCATCCAATCAACACAACCAAAAACACCCGAATGAGTTTCTTTAGTATCTACATTTGTTTAACATCTCAAATGCCAGCAGTGATGGTCTCCTACCCTGTTTCAGTTTATCAGCAGGTCTTCCTGCCTGGTGCACGTCAGAGATGGGAGGCTGTCCATTATGAGCCAGTACAAGAGCTACATTAAAAAGAGGTGCTTCAGTTTCACCGTATTTGCTTGTCTTTTTTATGCAAATGTGCGCACGCGCACACATCACATCACACCACACCACATCACATCACATCGGAGTTCTGGGGGTGTGTTATTCCTTATACTCCAGAAACTGCTGCAATCTTTTCCGGTGCTCTGCAGACATCTGAACAGCCCTAGTGGTTAAAAGAAGACACAAAAAAGTTTGAATTAGGATATCTAAATATTTTTTACAACATTTCCCGATGCTTAATGACAGGTCGTACTTTAAATGATCTCCAAAAGTAGTGGTAATCCTGTAGATGGCGGTTTTGAGAGTGGCCCTGAGGGCAAAGCGCAGTGTTTTGTGAGTGGAGTCCTCCATGCTACTGGACCTCACGGGTTTACTGGAGGCGTGAGGCAGTTTGAAGTGTCGATCCACTGCCTGGAGACAACGACAAACAAATCTTGCAGTCCAAGTCTGTACAACTATGCTCACAACATATAAAAAGAGAATTCACAGCAACCTAAAACCTAAATCTATATTACTAATTTAAACATAATTGTGCTTGTACAATTACAGAATTTTAATGCAGTCCCTGTACGTTAGATGTCCTCTGCACGTCAAAATAGTGTGAATTCATCTAGTCAACAATGTACATTCTAAACAAATGTTCACTGTGCATAAACCAGGGCTCAGAAAATAGGATTGGCCCTTAACCCCTTCCTAAACACCAGCAAGCACGAGTGTCACATGATTTTCCTTGTGTCTTGAAGTCCAAGGTCCAAATTTAACCATATTAATGACGTAAAGAGTCATTTCACCCTACCTCTTGCAAAGTTAGCATGCAACTGAGAATGATGGGTAATGTAGTCTGTACAACTCCAAACTGGTCTTCTGAGAAAGAAGCTTGAACAAGATAAGACAGCCCTGATGGGAATAAGAATAAGGACAGATGATGCGTCAGCAATCCATTACAGATAAAGAGCAAACCACCATCACCCTCGTACCTTCTAAAGCCCAGATGTGTGCCTGGCTGTCGGCAAACAGAGCCTGGCTGGAGGCTTCCGGAAGCTAAAAGACAATTTTAACAATATTACTTTTGTTCATAAATGGTGTGTGTCACCATTTATGAACCATGGATTGTGGGGGACACTTCATCCAATTTTATGATAATCAATATGATCCCACTAATGGAAGGATAGTAGCTTGATGACAACACAAACAAAAAAAAAAGGACATTAACTTGGGTTTTAGAGGAATAACTGAGGCTGTGCAAAACTCCAGGAAACCCACCAAGCTACTCAATTAAGCTGTAAACTAGAAAAAAAGGGAGCCATTTCCCCCCTCAACTCTTTAGCTCTATTATAGCAGTGCAGTTCTTCTATTATTTATGAGTGTATGGTAAACAGTCCTGGAAAAAGTAGAAATCTACTTCGATAGATGGCGCATACAGGGAGTTAAACGATCAGCCAGCAAATGGCACACATCCTTACCTTGTTAAACAAATACATTATCAGAACCCGTTTTGAGAGGAAACCTTTGACCTGATTAAAACAAAAACAAAGAAATTACTAGAAATCACGACACAATAAATTGAACCAGTTAAATTAGCACAACAGATAATAATTTAAAAGTAAACAGGCAACAGGACATTTGCAGTTACATCTAGGACATCTCTAAAAGGCTGCAAAGAAGATACTGTGACTCAGCTTTAGATTATGGAAACAGGGGTAATTAGTTGTGCAACATTACAAGCAACAGCACTTAGATAGTGCAGTTACAATAAAATGTGCTTATTCAGTACCTGCTCTTTTCTGTTCAGAAGAAACTGAGCTAGGAGGCTCGGTTTGGATGGTTGCAACTTTGGACTGGGCACTGAGGTGGTGGCGGATAGGGGGCTACCGTTGACCTGGGAATCTAAGGCAAAACAAAGTGCAGGCAAGGCCATTTTCTTTAAATGCTGACTTAATGACATGCCAGAAGTTCCATAAAGTCGTGTCAATAATCCTTTTCTCTCTCTCTCTCTCACTCACACCCATCCTTGCAATTCTAGCTTTGTGAGGACTTTCTTTGAGATAATACAACCAGCCAAAATGTCTTCACTGCAAGTGTGAATTCCCCACTGTGTTGCCTGTACAAACACACACCTACATAACAATGTCATTAACTGCTCTCACCTGTCGATGTGGACCAGAGTTTAACGCCTCTCCTCATTGCATGCGGGCTCTGCAATGTGCCTGACCACGGCGAGCATTGCTCCGCAGGAGCAGTGAGACGACGCAGGGCGGGAGATGTAAATGGACTGTTCAGGTCAGGAGTAAATGGTGACGTCAGAGGGCTCTTTGGGGTGCCGCTAATGGTGCGAGCAAACACTGAGACTGGGGTTTTCATCAGTAATGTAGGCCTTGGACTCATTGGATCTTCTGTACCTGAAGTTACTTTTAAAGAGTCACATAAGGAAACAGTAAAAGGAGCAAAAGACAAATCGTTAAGATGTTATCTAAATGTCAAACCTGATGTCTCCGACGATGTCTTCCTTTCACTTCCAGTAGACAGTGACTTGGCTCTGCCATTGGTTGCCACAGAGTCATGATAGGATACAAGTCTCTGGTTCAGATCAGTCAACAAAGACAGACACTCTTTACTGATGGCGTTCCAGTTATGAGGATGGCCACCTGCAAAAGACAGGAAATCATAAATGCATTTTGCTCTGGCTAAAACCCGCATATGTCAATAGTAAATGGCTTAAAGTTTGTCGTTGTAAGGTATTACACACCTGGTTGACTCAGACTGAAGACTTCACAGCGTCGAGATGGGGAGTGCTGAGAGAGCAGAGCTAAATCTTGCAGAGCTGTGAACTAAAATTCATAGGAGAGACTACTCAAGACACAGTACATCATAAACTTAAAGAAAAAAAAAAAATCTAATTTGAACTTAAAATATTTTTAGTGCAATTTTTTTGTATGCGAGTTACTCAACCTTCATTATCATTGGCTGCTTCTCGCTAAGAACCTTGGGAAGACACTGTTGTACATCCTCAGTAAAAGATGACTGCACTGGAAAATTGTAGACCTGCAAACATAAATGTAAATACAAAATGTATTAAAAGTTTTAGTTTATGTAATAAACCAGACGCGTTTATTACATGATGTTTACAATCAACTAAAGTACAACACTGCCCCCTAGTGTCTACAGGTAGATCGTACACAAACAAAAAAATGACTACTGCGGTAATTATATCAAATGTGTTACATCTGCATACCTCAGTTACAAAGATCCTAAAGAGCAGCAGTGTGAAGTGCCATGTGAAGAGCAGGAAACTGGCACTGATCCACAAGTGGTAGAGCAGGGAGAGATTCAATAATCCTGCTATGCTGTCAAGCGGGTGGACTGAACTGGTGATCAAATGATACAAATACGTTTTAGTCAGTAAACAGTGAAACCACAGCCGGTATACTGCTTTCTCCAAACAGAAACACAGAGTCCACACTCACTTGTCCAAATGAAGACTCAATGTTTTACAAATCCATGCCTTAGGAATGTGTCCTGTTGAAAACGGTATATTTTCATTTTCCTCACATCTGAACACTAACAGTCCACTTGTTTGTTTGTCTCTGATATTGGGATCTCAATTACAAACAAAAGCCACTTACCAAAAAAGAAATACACAAAAATGAAGTTCCTCACTGAGTATAGAGCTTGAGTAACACAGCACATCACTACCATGGGTAGGGACCCCTTAACACACAGGTATTTGTATTGCTGTTGGAGAATATGTGAAACCACAAGTTGTTCTTTAATGAATATTACCAACTGCTTCTTTTTTTTTAATCTAAAGACAGGGATTGATTAAAAACATGCAAATGTAAAAGGTCTATGAATTATTGAAAAAAAAAAAAGCAGCTTAACACATTATTGAGAGCTACTGCACCAATGTACAGATCAGAATTCACACAAAAACCACATACCTGAACAGTGTTGAAAGATACATAATTCATGTTGTGGATCACACCCAGCAGACTGTGAGAGAGTCCAACAAAAGCTCCACCAAGCAGAAAGATGAGGTGATACTCATTCAGACACATCTGAGAAGTATCACTGTGGAGAATATAGTCAGTTTTTAAGATCTTGGATGAAGTAAATAAACATGAAGATTTTGTGTGTTCATGGCTCACCCATTACTCTGTGGGCACATGTAGCCGAGTGTATCATATCTGGACCCAATGGTGATGGCGCAACACCAAGCTACGATCATTCCCATAATGCAGTAGACCAAGGAGTTGACGAGCTGACGGGGATGCAGTAGTTGACCCAACAATTCAATTTTTGAACAGGCAATAGTTGGGACAACTGGAAGGATGATGGAAAAAAGAAACACAATGTGTATTAAATGGTGTCGAATTATTAGCACATTTCTAACTGAAAGCAGTTTGTTTAGTCATTCTGTAACTGGTCAAAAGAGATTTTTAATCTGAACCAGTTTTTACCTGCTTAAATAAAATTTATAATTATTCCCAACTTTATACCTCTTACCAGTGTAATACTCCAGGTTCAGGAACCCAAGGATGACCATCACACCACACAATAAAATTAATGAGAACATGGCACTTGCACTTGTTAGGAAGGACAGGCATTCTGTGTGCAAGTAGAATATAGAAGGTTAGCTAAAATCCAAAAACAGTACAGGGAGTAACAACATCTAAATAATACAGACTGACCTGATAAGGTGTGGACTGGGTGGAAGAGACTGAGCCTGCCAAATAGTACAAAAGCTGCTAGGAAGGGTGGCAGCAACAAGACAGCCCAAGCAATACTGGCTGCAGCTCTCCAATAAATCACCTGTGCAGAACAGTTAATCATCTTCATGTAAATAGGGCACACACTGCTGTAACCTAGACAACACTTTACTGTAGAGTTGTTCACATGGACAACTTCACAACCAAGATCCTTACTTTTTGTCTATGTGTACATCAAGTAGTATGTTTAGACATTAATTTGCCATTTTGACAGCCGCTTTTAACGTTTACCTTAGCTTATTACCTGTGTAAATTGGGTGGGTATATCATATATAACGTATATAAGTAGAATAATTCCATTTTAAATGTTTGCCCAATATTTGGTTAGAAAGTTACATAAAACGCTCTAATGTGGCAAATGTATAACATGTTAGTTGAAAGAAGTTTGACGTTCTTATCATTTAGATTATGGTATATTTTAATCCAATTATTTTAGTAACTACACATTGTTGTTTTACTACCTCAACTCTATTTTTTCGTTAAACCCTTTGGTTAAAAACAGTCAAATAAGCTAGCACAGATAGGCTAAATGAAACTAGCAGCTTAGCATTGTTGATCGTTTATGTCTTTTGAGTGAAGAAAGGCGATAAACCTCACCTTGTGCACAAACCAACAATTTTGTTCTGAAGAAAACATATTGTCTGTTATTTTCTGAATAATAGGTAAAGCCGCACAGCAAAAAATAATCTTTCCGGCTCTTCTGCTGTCAAAGTATTTTCCCTTGGTTTCCCATATCGCGCCACATGCATTCAAAGGACCTCTTAAGGACCCCGACTTAAAGCTGCCTTTACTCGTGCCTGCTGCCAAAGTCCCTGTTAGCAATAAAATGCGGCTTAATTATAGGTCATTGTAATCCTTATGAACATAAACGCTCATAAAGTATTTTAAATGCAGCATAACGTGACACTTAATAGGATAACAAATTAATGAAGGTTACAGCAGATGTCAATTAAAATAAAGTAGGTAAATAAATAGCTGGGACTGTAATCATGAGCTTTGGTGAGTTAGTTACGTTCCACGTTAGTTATGTTACATTTCTAAATATTTCACCCTAGTCACTAAGATACAATAACTGCTGAATGTGCAGCCAACGCCTGATTTACAGCTATTTAAAAAAAAAAACTAACAACAACTTCTTCGTTTAAATATTTAAAATCTATTTTGCCCTTTTGCTGTACTTTGTCATTACAGTGTTAGGGGCTGTTGGTCATCAGTTCAGTGTCAGATTCTTTAGCTTTCATCCTGTAAATAGGTATTCTTGTCATGATGGTAACTATTCCCATAAGATGGAAAACTGTGATCCAGGCCATTCCGAGAGAACTGCTTTGTCTCAAAGGCATTGGGTGGGAGCTTTTGGGATGAACTGATGGACATGTCAGTCTGAATCGATTTATGAATGGATGGTTTTTGTCTTATTGCAGGTAAGGTAAACTGCTCCCTCTGGATCTTCTTGTCCTCCCACAACTTCAGCAGACGACGCTGATTATTAGTCATATCTTTGAGGTTTTGCTGCAGTGACTCTACTTTATCCTCCAGGATTGTTTTTGCAGTGACAGTGTTTGCCAACTCTGACGTCAAATCGTCGATGGTGAGGCTCAGTTTTCCAGTCTTCTCCACCAGGGAATTGCATTCACGCTCCTTTTCATGCAGGTCATTGATTACATCCTTTGTGGTCTTGCCAGCAAATTTGGGGCTGCACTCGAGTCCAATCTCATTACGGAGAGCCTTCACTTGTTTCCTCAGCTCTTTGTTATCCACGGTCAGGGCCTTCAGTTTCTGTTTTAGAGCCTCATTTGTTCGCAGCCTTGACTCATACTGTCGGAGTTTCTCTCTCAGAATGCTTTCTCTGTGGATGGCATCATCTCTTTCCTGTCTGGATTTCTCCAAAAGTTTCAGCGTCTCAAATTTGGACACTTTCTCACCCTTCGGAATTGATGTTGCCATCCTGTGAAGGCCTGAAATCCTTTTGTAAGGGAAAGTTAAAGATGCATTTTCTTCCAAAAAAAGCAATGCTTCTCCCAAGCCTTCCAAATAATCCTTCAGGACTCTGGTGGGAGCGCCACCTCTCAAGCACCAGCAGCAACATGCATGCTTGATACTGAGGCAGGTGACATTCCTCCAACAGGGTTAGTCAGCTCCAGTGTAACTCAAAGCTGAGGCTAGAATAACCATTAATTAGGGTGCTGCTGTCCCTCTGACACAGTTTCACCTGATGCAATTTATTTTCCCACTATTTACTTAATGAGACAACTTTACAGCACAGCTATTTAAAAAAAAAAAAAAAAAAGGAAAATCCTGCACAGACCCACAGCGGTCCATCGTATGGAAAGGCTCTGGCCACATGCTGCGCACCTGCAGACAGAGACTTTACAGTGCATACATAAATTATATTTTCCACAGCAGGTGGTCTTGTGCATCCAAACACTGACACTGTAGATTGTGTCACAACTTCAGGAGGATGACCTGGAAAACTTGCAGCAGCAGCCGATAACCCCACCTTTAATCTATATGTTTGAGTCAGAGATATTTGCGTCCAAATTCAAGTATTTAAAATGTCCAACTGTGAAAATTTACTGACAGCTTTTAGCTAACAGCCGACAGCTGAGAGAAAGGAGTCATGTTGTCAGCATGAGGGGGATACTGGGATGATTGGTTTGTTCTGTTTAAGACTAATGAATTGATCATTATATCCAAAAAGGCGCATTGTCTTATCAAAGAGGGGCATTTTCCCTTCAACTAAGCTAACAACTACTAGCTTTACGATCCTTCAAATTGCAGATATAAAAGTGTTTCCCTATTTGTACTGAATAAACAGCAGGAAATACTGTTTGAAATGAAGCAGTGGTTAAAAAAGTTAGTCAGTAAGATGCATATTTGTTTTTATTTCTTCTTTTCACTGACAAAACCACCTGATTTCCATATTTTGCATGTTTCGTTTCATTACAGTCGTTTCATTACAAATAACAATGTGCAATGAACTACAATTACAGGATTTACTAATCAATTCTAATTCATTAAGTATATAAAAATATGTTATACAATAAACCACCAACAGAGCTTAGACTGATTACTGTAATAGACCAACTATGGTGAGAATTAATGTGTTGCGTAACCCAATAATGGAATTATCCAGAAGGAAGTATAGAGCCCATCCCATTAGAAATAATGCACACAGTGCATTGTTCTTTTCCAGAGGTGACATCATTTACACAAACTGAGTTTTCAGGTTTCATGCCAGAACATCCGGATGCAGGTGAAATCTAGTCCACATGTGACATCATTATACCGTAACTGGATTCACTCTAATAAGGCAACAGGAGACCCACTAATCTAGAATAGAATAACTCGTGTTTCAGGAGGGAGAAAAATCATGCAAAGGAAGCCCAGTTTTAGATGTTCTATTGTAGAAAGGGAAAAAAACACCTGCTATGTTCAAAAACTAAAAAAAAAAAAAAAAAAAAAAAAAAGTGGATAATACGAAGGTTTCACTGCGGATCACCGTGTTCACACAATTGAATGCAAGCATTGAAATCATGAAGAACTGTGTAAAAATCTGAATATTTGTGCATTTGTACTGGAGAATCTTAACATAAACAATTTTTATGTCGCTATCGTTTACCTCCACGGAACAAGAGGGTTTCAGGTTGTCGACAACGCCTTGGCCACAGCTGTTACATCAGCACTTTTAACAACTACTATCGGTTCTGGTTTGCTGAAGAAATAAATCTGAAATTTGAAAAGCACAACATTAATATTACTACTAGGAATAATAACATAACTTCAGTGTATCAGCAGGTGAAACAAATGGAATATATAATGTGATATAGTCTTGAAAGACAGGCTAACTTCATGTGACATATGACACCTCTGCGGACAAGACCATGTCCACAGGCTCGAGCTCACACTAGTTAACAAATGCGATCACAGTTTCCAATGAAGAGGGACACCCCAGAGGGAGTAAATATGACACTGTCAGGTAGAGCCACATCCCAGAAACATGTGGGGGCAGGCATAGCAGAAGTGTAGCAGAGCGGTGTGCGGTACATGACGGGGGATTATTGCGGACAAATGGGGTGGTTCAGTCTCTGTAATCCCGATAGGCGCCTTGAATCAGCCGAACAATTTAAACTGTTGTCTGCAGGAGCAGGACAATGAACGCAATTTAGGGTCACACACACCCATACAGCTGTTTAACATGATTGGGCGTGTTTCCCCAGGCTAAATGATTTACCTTCTCAGCCCTGTTGTGTTTGGAAAAGGCTGAAGTCAGCACACTCATAAACACGTGTGCAACGATGTCATGACTAGTGGTTTTATAAGAATAGCAACAAAGGGTCAGGTTTGGGTAGGTGTAGAGTTTTGAGTGTTCACTGACGTGGACAAATACAAATAGTACACTTTTGAAGTCCAAGTCCATCCCTGCTGATTTTCCAAATCTTACAAATTTGTAATAATTTTTTAACTTAAACGCTTACCTTACAACCAACAGCAAGTAGAATGTTGAGCACAACAATGGCTGACAGGACTGCAATGATGATTTTGGGGTGATCGTCCCTCACCGCAGGCCAGAAAGTCATCACCAAAACGGATCCAGAGAGACATAGCGCCACCACAATAGAGCACCACCTCAGCCACTCATAGGGAAGAATCCATAAGACCTTACAGGATGATGGCATGATTAGTATAGAATGAGTTATTCACTTAAATTACTTGCCATACCGTTGTGTAATACAGGATACAAACAGTTGGCCCATGAATACAACCCATGAAAACAATTTTACCCTACTTTTTGGAAAACTGGAGAGCATTTTCAGTGAGCAATGTGATGGCTCTTGCTGTCATCTCACCAAAGGTGTGACATTCTTTAATTAACCTGACAAACAAGCTCTGCATGTGTGCTGGTGCAAACCCTGATATACTACATTTCTATCATGGGAGAGCAGGAATGCAGTGTAAATACATTTAGTAGCAAGTAAATGACACACACAACACACAGCAGAAACTCATTCCTTACCACAGCTGGAATGTAAATGGCGAGGGAATATCCATACGCACACACAGTTTCCATAAAAGAGTACGTTACTAAGTTCATGACCTTGTTGTTCCTCCAGAACAAGAAACCCCAGAGAGCAAGTGGCACCAACCAAGCATAGGTAAAGATTGCTGTTGCAGCTATGGTCACTGGAAAACACAGCAAAATCAGAGATATTTAACTGCTCATACATTCAACTTGGACATTTGAATCCTGACAAGCAAAATGATAAAAATCACCTTTTCTAAACTCTGGGGTATACCTATAGTTTGGTTTGCCCAGGTTTACCAGAAAATTGGATATGTTTCCACTGATGGCAATGGCAAACACAAGAGTGGTGCAAATCCAGAATGGTCCTAAAAAAAATCCAACATCCAAAACATAAACACATAAAACATTTATGGACACAATTGTGCACATTTTTACAGCCTTTTACATCACACGGAAATACAACAGATAAACTGTCAAAGGTTTTACCGTAAAGGTCCGGATTTCGTCGTAGGTAAACACGAATAAAGTTTTTTCCGGGCCATGGAACCATTGATCCTATGATTCTCTCTTTCACCTGAAAGAATTGTCGGGTTAGACTGGCTCCTAAAATTTAAAATGCTGTATAAAAATAAAATGCCTTACGTGATGTGTCTCAATGTCAAAAAAGTTCTGGTAATACTCAAATGTCCAAAAAGGGGTGCTTTTCTTTTGTCCGGAGAGAAGCTTCAAAAACAAACAAACAAAAAAAAAATCGGGTTTATCGAATAATATGTGAGTCACAACCACAAAAATCTATACACATCAGTCTATACCTCTGTTTTATCATCAGTGGAGAGTGGGTTGTCGTCATCATCAGCAGGAGTGAAATCATCAGCATTTTTTTGCTTCTCAGCTTTGACATCTTCTTCAATGCTGATGGTGATATCTTTGTCACTGTCGACGAGATTGTCATCTTCTTCGAATTCTATTTCATAACAGAAAACAATGCCTTCAGTACACCGGGGTCATATTTTATACTTAAAATATTTTGACTTTATATAATTAAGCAATTAATTTGAATCATTAAGACAGAAAATACACTCACCCCGAAATTGAAATTTATCTGTTGATGCCATTTCCACAACTTTTCTCTAATAAAAAAAAGGTTAGGCTACTCGGGAAGTTAAAATTGCTGGTGCCCAGTGGTTTGTTAAGCTATGGAAAGATGTTAAACAAAAAAACAAAAAAACAAACAAAAACCACGTATAAATAACTTGTACTCATAACTCCTATTTATTCGTTATTTTAAGCATCATAAATTATACAGTTTAGGGAACATAGTTTAAAGTTAGCTTCAGTTATCTATCAAGTCCTACCTGGCTTTTCATTAGATAAATTAACTTTAAGGCTATCCTTTAACATCAATACGTGCAAGAAACTGAAAAACTTACTATTGTATTTTGAAAATGCATGATGTATAACTTTGTTAAAATAATACAGTTACCTAGTAATTTCGCGAAATTAAATCATTTCACTTGTGTCCGGATTTCGTTGCGTGGAACAGGAAGTACCAGCCATGTAAACAAGACGACTTCCGTTTAATAATAGATTTCAATATTAATGTCTGAACACTGGAAAATGTAACAGATATCCGTGTGTTCGCAAAAATACAACGTCTGTCAAGTTAAAAATGCTTTTTTTTGTAACTATTTTGAATTCTATTTCAAAGTTGTGAACTTGAAACGAGTTTTATTATTCAGTGCTTTTTATTTTGAAGTCACCTAACAAGGACCACGAAAGGGAGAACTTGTCAACCATCAAGAAGTTTAAAAATATACTGAATAATTTGATTGATTAGAATTTTTTTTTAAAAAACACACAATAACAGGTGTATGAAATCATAGTAAGGTTTAAAAATGATTTTCTCTGATTTTATCTAGTTTATTCACTCGACAACAAATCATTTGCTAACGAGCAGGTAGCTAGGCAGCTGCCTAGCTCAACTATAACCTTGCTTTTAACAAAATCCCTCTTTAGGATTAAGGAAAGCGTGATCTTAACATGGATGGTAGCACCATTTATGTCCGTGAGAGAGGCAATCTTCGTCGTGTAGGTGACATAGTATTAGCGCAGCCAAAGCCGGGGTCGTCATGTAGAAGAACAAATCCATTAGTCCTGAGAAAGAAGCACTTTATCTTCACCTACAATTCAGAGGGAAGTCTGAGATACACCACAAAATCCCTGTTTGACATCACTCTGTTATTCGTAGCTGACAACATTCACCATGTGGATTCTCTGGTGGGTTTTCCAGAGCAAATAGGAGACAAGCTTTTTGCAGCAGCAGAGGAGAACCATGTATTTCTAAACGCAGACATTGCCTCAAAAGCCATCAAGTTGTTCAGCGATGCTTATGGCGGCATGGTACTTGGATCTCTCTGTCTAAGAAACAGGTAATTAACTGTGTCATCTCTGTCCAGTGCCATCTCTGTCCAGGTTTTAACTTTCCTTAACCTTTCCAGATTTCCACTCTTTCATGAGAGGATGGATGAAATAAAATCATTTCAGAGTTTGAGGACTCTGGATCTGTTTGGCTGCAGACTGGGAGATAATCATGAGATATTCCTCCATCTAACAAGCACTTCACTGGCAAGGTAATAGCAGCATTGATCAAAGTTATGATACCAACATTTGAAAGAAAGGAGAATGTTAATAACGCTCGGTGCTGTGCTTCTTCAGCAGTCTGGTTGAGCTTTCCATCGGTGGCAATAGTCTGTCAGATGCTGGCCTGCAAAGACTAACTGCACCCATCCGGATGATGAAGAAGGGCTTAGACTGTCTGAAGTCACTTGATATTTCCCGTTAGTATGCAACATGCTTTAATCTTTATTCATCGCCACCTTTTAATATAGATGCTTGCATTCATCCATACAATACAATGCTGCTCATTCACTCTTTATCATATGCAGATAACACAATCACAGACAGAGCTCTCCGATACCTCACGTGCTTCCACAAACTTGAAAAGCTGGATGTATCAGCTACTGGTTTAATGGTATGAAAGAAGCTGTGTTATAATTACTGAGTACATTTGGATGTACCTTGTACTGCTGACAAACATGTCATCTATACTTACAGCTTGGTATAACTTTGAAAAACACCATAAGAGACCTGCTGGGGCTAATTTATTCAGAGAGACCGTTGGACAGCTTCGATCATGCTCAATGTAAAACAGCTGGTTGGGCAGAACAGGTATATATTAAGTGTCTTCAAAACAATTGGACACTAAATGTGTAAGACATATGTTATATATGTAAAGGCCTCCCTAACTAAAAGTGCATATTCTGTATTAAGGTTGTAAACCAGTGGGAAACATGTGGCCTACAAGTAAATAAGCTGAAGAAATTAGATGAATCCAGAGCATCAGCGCTTCGCTTTTGTAAGTAAGACAAGCCAATTTTTTTAACAGATACCAAAGATCATTTTTAAACCATGTCCCTTCTTCTAGTTGGCAGGCAGAAATTCGTCAGACACGTATTACACGCAGTACCAGTGGCGTGCACCAGGACGGAGGAAGCCAAGAGCAGCATACTTCATTTTTACAGACCTGCTGCTGCCACTCACATACCAGAGAGACGGACTCCTTCCTCAACGAATCATCATGAAGCATCACTTTCCTGTCAGAATCTCAAGAAAAGGCATCGGCCATCTGAAAACAGCGACGGTCCACATCCGAGCCCTCCTAAGAAACGTTCATCGGCTCTCACTGCAGAGGACATTGACTTGTTGAGCCAATACTGACGTTTGTTCCCTGCGATATTCCAAAAGAGTCAGGTGTAAACAGACTGAAAACATTGACTTCCGAAATACTGAAATGTACTGTGAAGGGTTTTGTTGTGTGCGTTCCGTTCTGCATTATTGAATAAAATTAAGAGTTTTGTAACTGCAGTTGATTTTGTTTGACAGAACCTGTGTGATAGTTGGAAGAATATGTTGCTGAAAAAATGGCAGATAAAGAATGGCAGTAGTTAAGACAAATGCTGCAGTTCTAATTAGATTTAATTCACCATCAGGACATTGTGGACAATTTCTCTCCAGATCATTACATAAAACATCCTAATCAAACAGCAGCTGCACTGCCCCGACAAGGCTAAATGGCTATTGTATTCAAATGCGATACATTTAAGCACAACTGAAAAAGACTATTGTTGTAAACTGGTAGAAAGATTTGTGTTGTGTGCCATAGCTTTAGCCGTATTTTAACTTGACGGCTTATTTGAACAAACTGCGGAGTTGGCTAAGAGTGTGATCATAAAAACAAGAGGCAAAATGAGAAGTTGACTCCATTTTATTTAATTCCAGTCTGTCATTGTAATAACAGGAACCACAAAGCAGTAGAAGCCTAATGCATGTACCAATCCCTATTAAAGATTAAAAGCACAAGACGTTATGGTAAAATTGAATCTCTATCATCGCTATATAAGATGGAGGGCTTTGGGAACAAACCCTGCAAAACTTCAATTCACAAAGAGATTGTTAAAGCGTTTAAAAAATAAAATAAAACAAAAGGATGAACACACAACTAATGTGCAGCAAAATCTTGGAAAAAAAAAAAAAAACTCCCCAAACCTGTTTTACTGAACTTAACATACTAGGATCCCTTATTAGGATTTGTACAAATATACAGAAAATAAACCTTCGCATTGCAGTTTTCAAAGCTTCATAAGGGAGATCAATCACACTAGTATTACAAAACGATCTGAAAGTAGTGACCCCTGCTTGGACCCCACAGACAAGAGGGCTTGTGCCACAGCATAAAGAATCATCATAAGACTATTTGTAAAAGGAGAGAATCCCTCTCCCAGTTGAATTTTTGGTTTCTAGATGTCAGACTGGCCCAGGTTCACTTTGGAAGGGAGAGGCCCGGCCTCTTCTCCAGATGCTTTGGTGGTAATGATCAGGAGAGAGGATGCTGGATATGGGGTAAGTTTCTGCTCTTTCACGTACTCCTTGTCGCCATAAATGCTCAATTTCTGAGGAGAGAAACAGCATACCGACTATGAAGAACTACTCATCTAATACGTTAGAATTTAAAAACCAGAAATAGAACCATAAAACATACTTCAGCAGGTATGTATTGGTCCACAGCAGTCGCCACCGTGGCACAGCAGATCCAGATCAGAACCAGTACAGACAGGACAAGAGTTGTAGTGAGGATCCACCCTGGCAGCCACGGGTTCCTGTGGCGACAAGATTGTACGTTACACGTGCTCTTGACTGACAGGGTTGGTATAGAAGCAAAAATATATATTTTTTCTTTTTGGGGAAAATGCAGAGACTGTGATGACCAACCTTGAAAGGCAGCTGAACAAGTTGTAGTCGTTATCGTAGCTGCGGTCAGCGTTCATGTCTCTGTCTCTCTCTTGGATTAAAGGACGGTGATACTCTTTGAACACTGGGCTGCTGAAGCCAGGGACTTAAAAACAGAAACAACAGACTACCTGAAATTGTGTGCCTCAACACATATTTGAAACACCAAATTTCAGCTTCACTGGGTGTGTAGGAGGACTCAACATGCACAATGTATAATCTATTTGATGAACCATTTGCATGATGCAAATACAGGATCAATGGATACAATTTACAAGAAAGAAAAGGGTTAATGGTTTACAGCTTTTCCATGCATCTTCTTCAGCATCTTTTTCCAGCTCAAACTGAGTGAAATAGTTGATCTGAGGTTCAGTCTGTTAAACACAAGGCAGAACAGTGAGAAATGTCTAATATGCACCTATATGAAATTTCAATAGTCATTTCCCTTGATTACCTGAAAAATGACAACCTTGCCATCATCAGCTCGCAGGTAGAATGTCCAGGAGGAGGTGATCAAGCTGTGGGCCTGGTTCACTACATCCTCCCATAACCCTCTGACCAGAGTCAGGGGGTACAGCAGGTGAATCTTTGGCATCATGGCATCCAACTGAGGAAAAAATAATGATATACAGCATATTTACAATGCCATTCTTCAACAATCTCAGTGTGTTCAATTCAATTCAATTCAGTTCAGTTCAGTTTTATTTATATAGTACCTCTTACAATAAAATTGTCTCTAGGTGCTTTACAGAGGCAGAAACCCAGAGCCTAAACCCCCAGGTAAGCACGGTGACAAGGAAAAACTCCCTTTTAACAGGAAGAAACCTTGAGCAGGAACAAGCTTACAAGGAGGAACCATCCTGCTGAAAGTCAGCTGGGTAAAGGAGGAAGAGAAGAGGGAGACAGAATGGAGAATAATAAAGAGAAAGAGAGAGAGAGAGAGAGAGAGAGAGAGAGAGAGAGAAACAAATATACAAACATAGCAAATATATATATACACACATACATACATGTATATGTACACACACACACACACACACACACACACACACACACAC
>BJFM01000319.1:503863-532466 GCA_016586285.1 Arothron firmamentum | reverse complement strand
TTTTTGGTGAGGACTTTTTATGAGTTTATTTATTTTCTTGAAAAATACTTTGTGGCACATCAGCAGGATTACACTCATAAATGTAATTAAACCACAATGAAAGTTAATTGTAATTGCTGTTGGTATGATTAATCCAATCCCTCGACACAGAAATTTGCTTTTTTGTCGATATGTCTGTTTTATACTTATATATGAATAAATCTGATGAGTCGAGCAATGGATTTCTCTCCATAGTGGACGTCTTTACGTTGGCCTAAAGCAGAACCAGCCATACTATAGCGATCATCATGAGAATAACAGCCAGAACGCAGATGCTTATGAAGACGATGTCGCTCAAGTCGTGCGTCTCAGCCTGCGGACTGCCTACTTTGCCTCCGGTACCTATTTCCCCCTGATGGGCCCGCTCCTCGAGGCGGCGCTCCTCATCCGAAACGATAGACACCGATGCTACCTTCCGCATTGCGTCGCACTGCACCTTGTACTCTTGCACGTTCTGCTGCTTTCCATCAGAGAAATCGATGTAGAGCTTGTTGACCAGCATGGTGATGTTCTGCTGTTTCTGCAGGAGGTCACATCAATGTCTCTTAACTCAAAGAATTAACTTATTGATTGATTGATTGATTTATTTATTTATTTAAACTTCTGGCTAGTCACCTGGCCGGCGGTACCACAGTTTACAAACTGGGCTAGAATCTTGTATGACGTGGCGGTCAGCTGGGCCGCGCAGGTAGGGTTTCCCAGGTAGATGCTCTCTCGCTCCAGCTGGGGTAAGGACTGTTGGGGGATCAAAATGGTGAATTCTGATCTTGTGCAGCTCACGTTTACAGGCACCACTTGGATTGCGGAGAGAAGAAGAAGGAAAGAAATAAGTCGCATATATTTGCCTGCAATCATATGTAAGAAAGAGTTGTTCCTGGATACAAATATGTTGCAGCCTCGGCAAATCACATAGCTGCAGGTAGACAACATTTACCGCCAAGATAAGCTGCGGTGAATCCTCTGTAGGCTCCGTTTCTGTCTGTACTGAGCACCACCAGCAACTTGTTGCCCCTTGATACGAGCGAGGGAGGCCTTTCTCTGCCGCACCAGCGGCCCAGCACGGCCTCCGCTTGGTTGTCCCCGTCGTAGACCGTGACGGAGTCGTAGTCGCACTCGCCTGATAGGCTGTTGCGATCTTCCAAGTCCATGAAGGGAAAGAAGAGCTTGACCCGGTACCCGGCCGCTTGAGTGATGCCCCAGTGGCAGTTGATGTTGTTTGGGTAGATGTTTGGAAAACGGGGGCTACTAAAGGTTCCGCTTACTGCTGACAGCACCTGCTGGCACTCACCTGTGAAGCATAGAAGTTCCTTACATTTCACAGGAATATGGAAGACATTTTTTATGGCAGATATCTGTGTTTTGATCTTGTTTTATCATTATTCAAGCGTTGATTTGTTTTTGGTTTTTTTTCCTCTTTAATTGACAGCATTCGTTTACTTTCTCTGTGTACACAGCTGTGCACACTTGGACACAATAAGTCGTTCCTCCTCCCTGTCAAACAGGATATAAAATGCCTGAGCAAGGGTGTGGTTGACTGACCGCATCCGTCTGCAACTGTCACAGGATTTTTCATCCTCTTGCCAAATTAATCAACCCTGCGCCAGATGAAGTTCGAGATCAGCCGTTCTGCCAGCGTTCAATTGGCCCGAGGATGGCCCATTCACTTCAAAAATTTCTCCACACTTCTTTTTTTCCTTGTCTGAGGTACAGGTGGTGTAATGAGCTCCCCACTCTAGTGCCTCACACTGTGGCAGAAGTGTTCCATTTCAATTTCATCTGACAGAATGACGCGTCCCTTTTTGTTCCGAGGTTCGTCATTTTGCCTCATTTCAAATCTATGGCTGTCTGAAGATCTATAAGTCTTCAGTCGACTATTCTGTACTATTCTTAAGGTGCATTTCTCTAAATCACATTTCCCCTGGGGAACTAATCAAATATGGATTTCTAATTTTACAGTTTTGAGGTGGAATTTCCTTTCCTACCTGAGTAATAGTAGGCCTTGAAGCCACGCCCTCCGATGTTGAAGTCGGACTTGAAGGCCACCAGGAGGTTGTTGGAGGTGGTGACAACATGTGGGGGCTTATCCACCCCACAGTAGTTCCCCAGGTGGCGGTGGGCGATTGTCGGGCCATCAAACAGGGCGACAAAGTCGAAGTTGCATCCCTCGTTGTTTTCCAGCTGAAAGTCCAGGAAGACCAACGTAACCACGCTGGCTTTGGACACGCGGATGGTCCAGGTGCAGTCGGCGTTATTGTTGTACTCCAGAGGGTAACCTGGGCTAGAGATTTCACCAGACAGACCAGTTAGGACTCCACCACACATATCTAGAGAGAAATAAGATGACATACCTCACATTAGCGACTGTAATTTTACAAGATAGACATTTTACCTTCATTTAAACTTGAATAAGAATTAGAATTTGTAATCCAGATGACGATCTTGGGTTCTTCTTATATAAGTCTAATTATCTGAGCTTGATCTTTCTTATTACTTATGCCAAGGACCCTGTGGAACCGTTTACCACCGACCCACCCATTCTTAATTAAGTCCAGCTACCCTTCAACCCAGGAAACATGCTGAAGATAATCAAAATTCAGCCCTCTGCGGTAAACTCCAGAAGGTTAGAAAGTAACTGTGCAAACAGGGCCTAGCATGACTTTAGTTTAATCTGCAGGATAATGTTTTGTGTCACTTAAGACCTCTGAGATCAAGACACATTAGCTTAAAGCCACGATTTGCAGGATTGTCAGAAAAAATCAGCTCAAATTTCGGGCGGTTATCTAACCGACTCGTCAAACTCCATCAGCTGTGACTGTTACCTTTTCTGTAGCCAACACTGAAGCCCCTGTAGGCCACATGGCGGTCTGAGTGGAAGATGATAGACATGACGTTCCACGAAGAGGTGAACTGCGGTGGCGAGACATTGCCGCAATACACCCCGAGAAGGTTGCCCTCGTCTTCGGCCACGCCGTTGTAGATCTTGATGTAGTCATAGGAGCAGCTGGTGTGGTACTCCAGCTCGAAGTGATGAAAGGTGAGGTGAACGGAGGAGCCCTCCGCCACCACGATCAGCCAGGAGCAGTTGCTGTTGTAGGGGTACGGGCTGGGAAAGTTTGGACTGGTGATATTACCTGAGGGTGCAGAAAGGATTCCTCCACATTTGAAACCTTTGTGTTGAGAGAAGTTTCTTATTAACTCAAAGAACAAGAAGAAAAAAAAACTAGAAAAGTTAAACCTCTTCCTCAACCCACTTCTACATTAGATGAAACTGTAGGAAGCTGCAGGACCTCTGACACAGTACTACAAGTTTGCATTGAACAACTGTGTTCCCACTCCCTCTGTATGTACAGAGGCTGCAAGATAAAGCACTCCCATCTGCTCGGAGCTTTGCTCTATCAATATAACGGATTGGTGACTCACCTTTTTTAGAATCAGCCTTGTCAACAAGCAGGAGTAAATATATGAGTGCAGCCACCCAGAGACCCATGCTGTAATTGTTGATTCGGCTTTTGTCACGCTTCACCTGCAGCACCAGCAGAGACAGACAACGGACGTTTCCAAGCGCGCAGCCTTGAGACATCAGCACTGGTGCCTGTAGAGGTAATGGGACTTTGAAAAATTCATCCCCGAGCCCAAAAGAGGAATCTGACACCCGCTGGCAGCAGGCTTTGGCCTCTTCTCTAAATTTTAATGACATCCAGCGAGCACAGGTGGCACGCTAGGATACTGTTTGGAGGGATGAAATATATTTTTTATGCCATGATCTCTGTTTCACACACACAGAACGTGGCTGCAAGTGAGGAGACAGGACAAAAGGCCTGCAAATTCATTAATTAATGGCTTCATTGGCGATGTGACAGAACAGCCAGGAACTGTCTCATTGAAGGACTGAGGGCCACATTAGTTGTCTTTTTCTGTTTCATAGAAGCTGAGGCACAAAGCCATGATGTGTCAGATATGTCAACTTCTTTACATTGCAGTCTGTTTTAATTTTCATCATCATCTTTTTATTTATTTATTTATTTATTTATTTATTTATTTATTTATTTAAAACAAAAAAAATGCATTTTATAGAATCAAATATGTGCCAGTAGCCATGGCTACAATGGCTCCGACAAGCTATATAATTCTGCAGTACCTAAATAACCCTGCTAGATGACGCTGTGGTACCGTTGTAGTCCAACAGCGACACTCACCCCTGGCTTTTGAAAAAGTCATATCGAGCGCTAAGCTGAAAATAAATAAGAATGTGATTAAAATCAGTCAAGTGTTTTTCACACAGCAGTTCCTGGAACTAACATGAACCACTTTGCCTTTGAATTTTAATTCTGTCCTCTCTGAAAGACTTGTCATTGTTCAAGGATGTGGATGCTGGAAATGTGTTTTAGAAAGATATCATTTGTTTAGGACAATTAAATCACCTATTAGAATGTAAATAGTTTTTTTTTTTTTTTTTTTAATGAATACAGTTAAATCCTTGGGGATATTCCTGCAGATTAAAGCAGAAGTGATAAACAGTCTTTTAACTGGGGATTCCTCTGAAGGCGTCGTGATTTTAATGAAAATCGTTTACATTGAGCATTTTGGTTTTTACTGTTGCAGTTGCAGTGTGTTTATTGTGCAACGCCGCCTCATATTCATTCTACATCCCACTATAGCTAGGGTTTAGCCGCATGCTTGTGGGTGGGGACACCTTGCTGCAATGTCACCCACCATCATCTCAGCCAGTGATGAAAGCAAATGATGTGAACACCAATTTTTTTAAAAAAGGAAAAGCTTAAAGTATAATGTCTTCACAAAACATCTTTCTAAATGTCAGGACAGATTCTGCTGGATTCTGTTGCAGCTGCTGATGCTGATGAATGTTGTCTGACTCTGACGGGGAGAAATAAGAGGAATATGTAAGCCCAGGCGCCATCGAACAATAAAGAGTTCATGCTTCTGAGTCATCCTGCAGCTCAGCAGGAGGGAATTTTGTCACGTGTCTCAGAATATTTTCATATTGGCAAATGTAGTTTTGGCAGAAAGACCCAAATAGCCTTGAACCAACCTGTGATGAATTATTTAGCATCACTTTTGCTGGATTTCTTACCTCTGTTTGTTTTTGTTTTTTCCACCTCTTTGAACACCAGGCCTTAATATTAGAGGGTTGGACAATTATTTGTCGGGCAGTTATGGACCTTTTCAGGACCAGGACCAGCACCAGCCACACTGATTGAGTCCACAGAAAACAAGCCTATACCTTGTATTCCCAGTTGGGGCCCACAGGAACTACAAATGCACCCCACCCCCTCCCTTTTTTCTCTCACACAGGTTTTGTTAACATCATCCTGCACAACTCTGCCACAATCCCACCTTCTCTCTGAGCAAGGACAATGCCGAAGCGTCGCTGCTCCTCCATCTCGGCTAATGCCCAGATTTGATCATGGCCAATAATGGGCTAAAGCTCTCTGCACATTTACGAGGGCAATGAAATCCGTTCAACAGGTTAAAGAACAAAAAGGAGACAGAATTTAGCTTCACCGGATGATAACTCTCTCTTGACCTCGCTGTACCAAATAAGATGAGACGAGATCTTCCTTTTGTGCTGTTTTACATATTTAATTACACAAATAATTAGACACTGGGATGGAGCTCTGAGGCTTTTATAGATTATTTAGCAGCTTCACTGAGAGGTATCTTTTTTCCCTAAAATGTGTGTCCTTTGTGTGGCTGTAATGGCTGCCGCAGAGATAAATCCCCCTGAAGATTGGATTGGAAAGATTTCCATTTGAGGAAGAGTGCTATAGAATAGAATTCATATTAATTAACTCATGTGTCCGAGACAATAATGCAGACATGCATATGTGATTCAGCAGAGATTGATGCAGCTTCATTTGTCTCGTAATCAGGACAGAGTTCAGACATAAATGTTAATGTAGATAAATAGAGAGGTTTAGGAGGAGATAAGACCTCTGAACACAGCAACACACCATGATAGCTTTGGTCTAAATTTGAAATTTCTCCTCCTCATCCTCTAGCCATCCTGCCATTAGGAAGAGGGACCCGCTCAAGGTTCTTTCCTGTCTGTGAACAGTGCCTGATGCCTGCCTGGGCCCCAAGTGATGCACGTGAAACATGGTGGCGCTTTCCCAAGAGAAACAGAGACAAACATTCATCTGTTTTGACCCTTGTATATACGCCATTTGTCTCAGTGCCCCCCCCACCCCTCATTTTCCTCTCCGCCTGCCACTTCCTCATCCTCCTGAAAATGCCCCCTGTCCTGACCAGTGTCTGCTCACCAAATTGGTTTGTAATTTGCTCATTTGCGAGCAGTTGTGAACTTTGATCTTCTAATGGTGGCTGGTGTATGTGTTTGTATTTGTCTGCCATGAATTTTTCTGGCGTGTTATTACCCGAGGAGGAGAAAAAGAACTTGGCTGCGGTGGGTAATGCGTCCTTTGTGATGGTTTCCTATTGTACACCTGTGTCTCAAATAGAGGCTGGAGCTGAATGGAAGCAGGCACCATTGCTGCTTCACACCCAGCTGCTTTACATATTTATTTCCTCACACTGGCTGTGCTGGAAGCTCCGTGTGGCTTTTGTAATGCAGAGAATGGACCATAACTGCCCTGTCCCATAATCATAATTAATACTGCCCTGCTGTTCCTGTACGTTTCACCTGTGCGTATTTATAATAGTAGCATTTATCTGATGATAGTCACATGACTTCTAATGACAAGTAGGTGGGCCTGCTGCGCAGGTGATTGTTGTGGTGCTTAAAATGGAAACAGTAGTCGCTGAAGTAAAATATGTTATATTCAGCACCACACTAACAAGCGACGCCTTGCTGCTGATAGTTTTCAGAAAGGTTCGCTGACAAGGTCTCGAGAAGCCGATTAAATCACTGAATGCATCTGAGTCCCATTTCCCTGCAGTATTGGCTTCACTGGAAGCTTTCTGTCACCAAACAGCTCATATTCTTCACGTGCTAAAGACGCAAAATTGAACTCCGAGCGGAACATTTGTGAACAGGGCTCCATAGAAATGGCTTTGGGGACAGTCTGGGATTTATTTTTGGGGGAGGGATGATCAGCTTTTTAAATCTGTTCTTGCAAGCAAATGCAGTGTGTTTTTTATTAGCAACAACACAGGTTGAAATCTTGCTCCAACCAATACAGACAAGCGTTTGTTGATGTAACGTATTTATATCTGCACCTTCGACTGGAAACCCTGCAAGTACATTTGGAAGGCACAGTTCAGGGCCTACTTTCTCTGTCGATGAGTAAAACACTCCCCTGTAATAACAACGCTTTTAATAGAGCAAACACTTAAAAGCGTGGCATCAAACGCCAAGCTCTATAAATCAATTCCAGCTGGGTTGTCTTGTCAGCAGCGTTAAGACAAAAAAAACCCCAAAAAACCCCAATAAACAAAAAAAAGTGACAGCGTTTTAATTAATCACTCCGATGGTGTTGCCATGGCGTGAATACTCCCGATAACAGGAACTCAAACCAGGCGGAGTGGGGGAAGAAAAGCACCACCACACATCCACACTGTGCAAATTATGGCCCTGAGCAAAAGCACTCGATTAAGCTGCTTTGGTATCCTTCACAAACTGGATGCAAAAAATAAATAAATAAACCCGTCTCACAATGTCTCAGCTCCTGTACATCAGGACCTGCTTCTTGCTTTGAGCTGGGATGAATTTTCACAGAGGTAATGAAAATAATAAAGTAGAAACAAACAGCTCAGCTACTCAATGACAAATCCAAGTTTGATGTCTTGAAAGTGTGCATTGGAAAAATAATGCAGCAGAGTGGTTCTTTAGTTGTATTCCTGTCCCAGAGACCCAACAAGAGATCATAGATTTTATTTATTCAGAACATTACATTGTGACCACCTGACTGATATTGTGCTGGTCACATATTTCTGCTGCGCTGACCCAACGAGGCATGGACTTCCCTAGACCACCTGAAGGTGCGCCGTGGTATCTGGAGCCACCCGTTAGCCACAGAGGCTCAACTGGACCGCGATCTCTTGAGCTGTTTTTGCTTCGTGGAAGGGTGTATTTGGTGTCCAACCACAGCCGTCTACCTGCTAGGACAGAAAATCCTGGCTGGATTGTGATGGAGACCATAGAGCAAGACAGATAGGCTGTAGTGGGACAGCTCAACAAAGCGCCGCTGTTTATTGTCCTTTTTTACCAAAAGGCGTCCTAAGTATCCTGAAAAAGATGCGTTTCCCACTCAGAAATGTGATTATTGTAAATGCCATTACCCACAGCACAGCAAATAATTTAAAGGACCTGCAAAATACAAAAATGAGTGGGGGGGAGTTCAGATGTCCGACAAATACCAGCGTCGTTTCTGGTGTGTCATTAAAGTACGCAGACTTAGACTAGCTGTCTGATTTAGAACGGATTGTTGTTTCCGGACAGCCAATGAAATTCTTTGTGAAGGTATTTGGAAAAATAGAAGCAGGAGGTTAACAGCTCTTGGTCTGGTGCACTCCCCGGGCACGGAATGACCAATTATTGTGATTAATGGGGTTCTAATTAAAGCCTCACTCCTAAATCACCGGCAGCATTGCAGCATAGTGAGGAGATATGTCTCTTTTTAAATATTTTATGCCATCTGCTCCATATCAGCGGATGTGGTGAATCGTCGATACCTTTCATAAGACATTATCATGACTTGCACGCAAGGCTGATGGGAGTGTGTTTGTGTATTTCTGTGTGTCAGTGGGGTTGTTTGCGCTGCGTTCCCCTCATCCGTCAGCAGGCCGCCCTTTCTCTGATGGTTGTTGAAGCTCCATTACTACCCACAAGTCCTGATTGATGTTACACAATACTGCGTTCGAAGGCAGGGATTGTTGTTCTTGTACGGGCGACATGCTTATTACAACACCTTTTTCACCGCCGAACAGGGAAATTGCCCTGCTGGTGTTACGAGGCTCAGTTCTGCATTGATGTTTGAGCTCAGAAAAATGTTTAAAATGATCCACGTTTCCCAGAATTCACTTACAAACGCGTCGCGTCTTCTGAGAAAGAATAATGTTTGCGAAAACAGGGCAGCGAAGATAATGTGGGTGTTTCTTGAATGAATAAGTTCTCTCATGCGGAACAGCTAAAAAAACCCGCGCCAGCACCACGTGCGGGCTCCCTTGGTCCAGGTGCTTTAGAGGTGTTGAGTGGTTACGTTTTTGCTTCTGTGTGTTTTTTTTTTTTAAATGGCACAAATCTGCTTCAGCGGGAGGTTTTAAGTGGCCGTTGTGGGAGTTGTTTAGTCGAAAGGAATACAGAAAACCAGCTGCAACATGGAAGTCAATCAAGTACATTAGTTGTTAAATACTTGTTAAATAATGTTTTGGTTTTTTTTTCTCCACATCTCCGTCCACACAGAATTGCAGAATTGGTTCACTGTTGCAGATATTTAAAGTTAGCATTGAAATCATGACTATGGCTGTTCTGAGCTACTGGAGATACCTGGAGGAACAACATACTCATCCATGGCTAAAGACCTGTACCAGTAACAAGTCTGCCAGTTATTACACACAATAAAAAGTAGGAATGGTACGTTGGATTCTTATGAAGAGATCGAATCTTAACGTTAGACTGAATTAAAAAATCCCATCAGAGCCAGTGTTGCCATGAATATTGGAAGCAGCCATATCCACTCGAGCAGACGATGAAGGAGATCGCCGTCTCTGTAGCCTTCTGTTAAATACACGCACTCTTTGATTTTGGAGTTTAAACCAAGATGTAAAAGCGCGCAGCCTGCTGGACCGTCAGGAAGCTGAGCTGAATCGCTTCATTCCACATTTATTTCATTCCAGCTCTGCTTTTGTTCCTCCTTCACAGCTGGTCTTTGTTCTGGCTACCAAAAGGCAGAAATTAGTCAGAAAGACAACAGAAAAAACACTTTTTCCTCCGTTTTTGAAGAGAGATCTGTGGATGACGACGCCCTAAATGATTAATAATTTTTTCTGCCTTTTTTTTTTTTGAATTCAAAGATACAGGTTGGTCGATAGACTGAAGATGACATGCGGGACAGAGTGAGGCGGGTTGAAAGTGACAGCCTTAACCAGCTGAGCTTCCTACGCCTCGTTCGTGACAGTTGTGTTTTTATTGTCAAATATATGCAGTGGAAAGCAACACATACATTTTTTTTGTCTTCATATTTCTTTGGCCGCAGAGTACGCATGGCATTCCTTATACACACTGACATCTGACAAAGGATGGTGATTGCTCTGCTGCATACTGAACGCACCATTTTAGTATTCCAACGTCGCACATTATTAAACCTGTTTCCACACATTAACCTTTCACGAGTTCTTTCCTTACCGCACGCTCGCATGTGCCCAGACTATGATTAATATGCCTCTGCCCCCATGTGATAAAATCTTGCAAATCATTCTCCCAGCCTACCTTCAACTCCAGTCACCTTATTATTTTCAAAAGGTTGTTTGGTCACTGAGCTTTGATTATTTCCTTCCCTGCTCTACATTGTATGTGCCATGTGTCACTTCCTCATTTATTCATCTTTTTTTCTTTCTCCTGTTTCTCAGGATTTGAATATGAAAATGTTGTTTGAGCAAATATGTGGGTGACGTTTTGCTCTGCAGAAGAACCATTTCGTCAACCTTTCATGACAGGACATCCTTCAACCTCTCTCCCCTTCTTTATACCTCACCTGGACGGCAGACGGCGTGACTGATGGGTAACGCCTAATGTAAGGTGGCTGACGTGGACCGCACGTACAGGACTTTTTTTAAGCATTTATCTGGCCACTGTGAGGAAATCGCATCACTGCTGCGCTTTAATGTACCCTTCTAGGTTCTGGTGGTGTGTATGAGTACACAGCAATTACAACAACCGTTCAAAATTTTAAATGGTCGTTTCAAAATAACTTTATGAATAAAGTAAGTTTAATAAAGACTGATCAATCACAGTGGTTAAATTTAGCCTTTGTTTGATTGGCTGCTAGACTAGTTCCTGTGCATTTTATAACAAGAAGGGAGACAGGCGGGAACTGGCACTGCACACACGCACTCAGATGAGAGAGTGAAATACCCTTTCCAACAATCTGTGTTCATTCCAATAAAAACATGTCATCTAGCATTTGTCCTCTGATGTACGCCCACTCAGATGTTCTCTGAGGGGGGGATTAGAAATCTGAAGCTAGAGTTTGTTCGGGGGCTGTGCAAAACCTTGTAAAATTGCAAAACAAATGAGGCACAAATGGGGGTAACACCTTAGAAAAATGAGCAAAAGCTCACATGGTGTACGCTTTCTGTCCATATGCTGCATTCAGACAATGAATGTGGGCATAATGAGGAGGAGTCAAACCTTCCACCGACTCTCACTGTGAAGGTTTACGAATTCATGAATGTCTGAATGACTTATTTGGTCCATTTCTTATTTCCTGTCTGTGGGGGGTTTGGAGTCCAGAGCTAAAGCATTCAGGCAAATGGATATAGATTATAAAATATATCACCCATCACAATATTTTCTTTGGAAAATGTCCAGTTCTCTGAAGATCAAATGACATGTTTCGACTAAGTTTTGTTACAAACTGAAAACATGAAATGGGGGAAAAAACCCTTCCAGCAAAACCAAAGTCTTAATGTTTTATTAGCTGGTCAGACTTCATATGGCCCCTGAAGGCATCACCAGCCCTCCTGCAAAAGCTCTTTGCTTTGCCAGATGGTGGGTCCATTCTTGCCTGCTACCGTCCATCTGCAGCTGTTCTGGGGCTTCTGTACTTCTTGGGAAACTTGGCAGCACAACTGTGCATATTTAGCGGGGGGGAAGAAGGTGGCTGCGTGCACGCAGGACAAGCAGAACTACACTGAAAGCTTCCGAGACTGAACAGAGCCGCCGCAGCTGCAGGGAGCGTAAACTCCAGCTGGTTGAGACAGTTTAATTCTATCTCTGGGGCTCCTGCTAAGGGCCCACATTGGTTTGTTTTAGTTCGATTTACATATTTTATTTGAGGAAAATCCTGTGTTGACCTTGTGCCTGTACTGCATCTCACTCTGGTCAATTCTTCCTCTTTTTTGGTCAAGAAAAAATGAGGAAACTAACTCAACTTCATATTTACATGAGAAACATGTTAGCCCTGCGATGAGGTGGCGACTTGTCCAGGGTTCCCCCGCTTCTCACCCGAAGGTATCGGCTCCAGTGGGGTCAGTCATCAGAAGGAGAAGAAGAAGAAGCAGTGTACTTACTAACTTCCTCTATTTACATACGTTTGTATACATGAACATAACAAGAACACATGCACATGCTGCCATTGAGATGAGCTCTGAGCATTTGGGGGTTTGGTGCCTTGCACAAGGACACCTCAGCAGTGCTCTATAAATGTCCCACAGCAAACCATCCTGCTTCATCCCCGCCTCATCCTCTGCATCCTTTTCTCTCGCACCAACTAACTCTATGTCCAAACACTCTCAGTCTGGCCTCTCTGGCTTTCCCTCCAACACATCTAACACATTCCTTCCTCTGACGTTGTCATTCCTGATCCTCTCCATCCCCGTTTCTCCCAAAGGGAACCTCGACACCTCCATCTCTGCCTCCTCCAGCCCTGCTTCCTGTCTCTAAGCCACGCAGCACGGCTTGTTGAACCACCACCTTCGACACCTTCCCCCTCGTTCTCGACAACTCTCTTCTATCACACGTCACACCTGACATCTTTCTTCACCCGTTCCGACCTGCTTGCGTGCAGTTGTTCACCTCTTTTCCACAGTTTTTGTTGCTCCGCTCTGTTGACCCTAAGTACTTAAACTCCTCTGCAGTCCTCTTCTTGCCGCTAATCTCTGTAACTTCACAGCTCAACCTGGGTCCCTCTCATTCACCCACTCATCCAAACCCTGTTTGATACTCACGGTGTGCAATTATTGTTTGTGAATGTGGGGATGATTAATCCTTTTATTCTATATTTGAACTTTTCCCGCTCAATCGTTGACTTTTCAAACCATCCAAAAGATATTTCACTTGACAAGAATTTTTCACTTGACGAAATTGACAACCTGACACAATTCAGTTGTGGTAATTTGGCTTTTCTCAGTGGTTTTATATGATACGTGCGATATCCCTGATTTAAGTTTTCTGTGAAAGCGATTTAACTGTTAAAAGTAATGATTTTTTTTTTTTTTTAATCTAAACCATATTTTTATGCATATAATTGACAAACTCAACCGGAAGCCTCTGTATATAATGTAGGATCAGCAAAATTGCTATCTATAGACTAATTTGTTGTCGCAAAGGGGAAAAAAAGAAAAAAAAAGTCTTTTTTTCAAAGAGATAAGCTAACTTACAGCCTTTCTTTCAGGAAATATCTACACTTGTTATCTTTTGCACAACTTTCTTCACACACCAGTTTGTCTTCAAAGCAATTCATCAATTTCTTTGTACGTTTAATAGCTTTTTAAGAGATAAGAATAAAATCATTGTCACAGCACAAGAAAGCCAGCTTTTGCTGCTCTCTCCTCGTGAACCATTTTCCCACTTTAATTTTCTCTTTTTGTTTCCCTACTCATCTCAGAAACTACATCAACTAAAAAAAAAATAAATAAAAAAAAAAATAGATGGAAGAGGATGGATGAGGGAGCATGTGTGGGAATGGAAACGTTGGCAGGCTATCTTTAGGTTCCATCTAAGCATCGATACAATAACATGGACAAACCTTACCAATTTATAGTTACAGCTTCCGCTCCCAGAAACGGACAATGTTTTGCGTAACGTTGGGACTGTTGCTTTTTACACAACATTGCATGTTTTAGCAACAGTGGCCCGGAAACACTTAGCCCTTATTTATCTGCAAATCGATAAATTACAAGTTCGTGGCAGGGTTCATAGTTGACATGCAGCAGCAGAAATGTTATGGTTTAAATAAACAGCTGACTGGAGCGTCTTACTGCTATCAATAACTCGAACTCGTTTAAACATTTTTCCCCATTTTGTGTCAACATGCCATTACACTAAACACGAAAACTCAAAACAGCTCTAATAAAGTGTTAATCCTGATTTTTTTCAGGGGATTTTTCCCCCCTAAAACTAAACAAAAAGCCAACAAACATTAAACATGTGTAACATTACAAATGTGGCGTGAACATATTAAAATAAATTAAAAAAAAAAATCCACAGATCATCTTAATACACAACTCCACGTAGAGTTTGTTATTTTTGAGGTCTGTGATTAAAACCCTCTTGATTTTGATGTCCTTTTAAACCAGTTTTCATGTATTTGAGCAAAACAAATCGACAATATTCATATTATAGTCAATGTATGTCTGTGTCATTCAGAACCACCTGTTAGATTCACACCGGATCTAATGAAAACAAAACAGAACTCCTCTAAAGGATCAAGCCATTAGTAGTTTGCAGAGATCATTTCCAAACCAGGATGGAAACTCTCTCACTCTTCCCTTGAGTGTCCGACTGCGTCCGCCTCTCCTGTTACAATGCAGGCAAATAGCTTTGTGCTTTGAATGGATTTAAAAGCTTAGCCTGACCAAAGTGAACTATTTACCCTTGCATTCCATTTCAATTAGTGCAGAGATGGCGATGAGAAAATCCATTATGGCCCGCAGAATGTTCTCAGCAGCGGCAGATCTGACGCATCGTGACAGGAAGAAAAAGAGGAGAAGTGATTGCTGTCGCGCTGAGTGTTACTCCGGGGAGACCGCCTGGTTCTTGCCCAATATCTCTTCTTCAGCTTTGACGCACTTCAGCCATTTTACATTTTCTCGAAGCCCACCATTATTTTCAGAGGGAGGCTGTGAAGGATTTGGCATGTTCGCAGTCAATCTTAACTGGAGTGCATTATATCTCTGGTAGAAAAATTGGATTGTGCTCCTAAAAGATAGTTTGTGTTTATGGCAGCTGAAAATGTATCTGGGGCCTCGCTACACCTCTTGTTGAATAAGAGGGCATTTTTATTTTTTGCTTTCTTTAATAATATAACAGTGCACGCATGACCACAGAAATGTCTAGCGACAAAGTATGAAGAGATGGGAGAAATTTTAAGCACTAGAGAGACACAAAATTGAAATTGGTGTCCTTTAGTGTCAGACTGATGGTCTTGGGCTTCTTTGTGCTCCTGCCTGAGGGCCACAGATTATTCATGTATGGATTATGCTTCAATGCTCCGGCCTTGGACGACCCACCTGAAGGTCTTGGACTGAATGCTCTGGCCTCTGGTTCTCCAACCTCTGAGGAATTTCTTGAAATTTTCTGTCCACTATGGTGTTAAATAGCTCATATTGAGAAGTTTTTTGTGTCTGATCCCCTCCGCCTATGATTTTCTTGTGTTTGCAACACCTCGTAGGTGTTTCTGGAAGTGAAGGTTCTGTCCCAACTGATCATTTGTAATTATTTCAGTTACGCTGTTTTGTGTCCACTGTGTTTTGTTTGTGTTTTCGTCCAGCCTGTCTCTGTCTGACCCTTGATTGTTCATTGTCACCACCCCTATCTTCCCTCTCTCTTCCCCTGATTATCCTGATTGCTCCCACATGTCCAATCTTACCTGGGCCTCACTGTGCCTCCCTCCCCTCTGTATAGCTCTTCCTCCCATGTCCGTCACGTCGTCAGACCTTTGTTTCCGACCAGCTGTTTCTCTTGTTTCCCCCAATCTGCAAACCTGTTAATGACTAGGTAGTTCTGCCTTTGGTTTTGTAATCCCTCATGTCTTTGTTGTGCTAGATTTCAAAAGCATTGGCTTTTGTATTGCACTCTTTCTATTAAATAAATCACTTAAAAGCTGCACCTGTCTGCCGGTCTGCCTTGGGGACCTGATTCTGTCTCCCGTGTGCGTCGTCAGATCCCAACACATTCCCAGTGTACCTTGATGCATCAACATCTGACATTTGTTTCTACGCCTTTTATTTGATGTCTGTGGCGTGTTTTTGGAGCCATAAAGGTAACTGAAAGTAACAGAAGCGCCCCATTTGACAGAAATGTCAATGACGCCGTTAAACAAGTGGCGTTACCTCACGGACGCTGGCGTGCCAACATAAATAACCGATGGACACGTGTCCGATCGAAAAGCACATGCGTCACCGGATGCAAATGTATGGCTGTTCTTTACTCGTGCTCTCTTTCCATGTATTTTATTATTATTATTGCCTACATTTTCTGCACAAAGGGAGGCAAGGTAGTTGTCAACTGACCTACATTATCTAAAGGAGCATTAGAAATTGTTAGAAAATGCAGAAAATGCATTTAACTGATGCAGCAGTAACCTGTCCCTTTCACCATTGATGCAGGGGGCTGCATCATAGCTGGATAGGCTTAAGATGACATTAAAGGTCAGTGCAAAAGAACAACAACAACAACAAAAAAAGATTTTATAATCATCCAAATACTCAGTGCGGCCAAAGATTGGTTCCTACTGACCTTTTGTAATTTTAGCCCATATTCCAGACACGTGCAGGTAATTTGTCCTCCCTGCTCAGGAGGATGTGGTGCGTTCAGGTCCCCTGTATCTATGCACAGTCACTCAAAAGTTAGATTTTTCTGCTTCTTTGTGTCAGGACTGGGTCGAGTGCTGTTCAGGCGGCACAGATGCGCCTTTTGTCACTGTGACTGACAGCCTCTAGGGAAGAGAAGGGGAGGGTCACCTGCTCCTGGACACCAGACCACCTGTTAGAGTCAGCGGGCCTCTCAACCGATGATGTTTAAGATCAACTTGGGGGCAGTCGTCTTCAATTCAAAGATGTGTGCTGCGTAAACTTGGAAGTGGACTTTTCATTAGGCTCATTAGACTCAAACTTTAAAAGGGTAACTGTTCCATTAATATGTCTGGGGCAAGGTGTGCTGAATTGCCATTCACGACAGAACCGTCTTTCCTCCTGGGTCTTGCTACTTTTTTCTTCGACTAATGGCCCATAACTGTTTTTCATCACGATTCGCCTTTAACCGGTGTGACAAAATCCCCACAGTGTGAAATCTTTTGATCGGCTGTGCCGCATAAGATGCACACCAAAGGTGGAAAATGGAAAAGGTAGGGAAGCAGGATGACATTGTGTAGCTTCCGTGACCATCCGATCACAATTCATCCTTAAATTCCACCTGAGTACATAATGTAGCTGCGCTCTGCTATTTTAACTTGATTTTCGAGGCAATTAGAAATAAGAAGCAGCACGATGGAATGCATGCGTGGGATGGTGAGCTCAGAAGTAGTGGTGGGAATGGGGAGTAAGAAGAGAGCTGAAGACAAACATATAAGTGATTTAGAGGTTACCACCTGGTAATATAACCAGAAATGTGGTATGTTAAAGAATACAATGCGCTGTTGGGAAGCAGGAAACAGTAGCGGAGGTGGCAGAGTTGAAGAAGTTTGAGTTCTCTATAACACTGGTGAGGATGGGCATGATCAAGAAGAAGGATGTCAGAGGGACCGCAGAGGTCTGGTGTGCTCGGTGGAGACTGAAAGGATGTATTGGTGAAAGGAGGCTAAAGATGGAGCTCTTTGGTGGGTAGAGAAAGAAAAACCAAAGAGGAAGATTGCATATGTGGTGAAAGAGAAAATGCAGCCAGCTGATGAGAGAAAAGAACGTGCACAGCAAGACGAGTCAGGGAAGAGTATAATCCGATTCGACCTCGGTGACCTATAAAAAGGGATGAAAAAAACATACGTGTCAACTTTTGTCATTGTAGCTAAAAAAAAGTTGAATCTGTGTCCAGAGTTAAAGACAAGAACGCTCGCATCAGGGGAGTTATTGTTTAATCCCAAGAAATTGTCTCTATACATTAGTTTTTCGAGCTTCACCAAAGCATTTCCTTGAGTTGCACATCTCATTATCATCCGAAATGTTCCGTTTTGTTGTTGCTCATCAGGAAAACACACACAAGTGTCTTGTTTTTCCTTTGTAGTGTGTCAGTGGGGAGCTCTGAATAGTCCCTTCAGAGGAAATCCTAATGGTGGCAGCAGCAGGGGGATGCAAGTCAGCGGGGAAATGTGTGACAGCACTGTTATACTGGTGCAAACTGGATAAAAGAGGTGCTGGATGAAGAGTGTTCTTGAAGCACTTCCACCTGGAAGTGAAATTATCCTTAATCAGGTTAACCTTGTTGTACAGCTTAGTGGTGAGAGCCCTGGTCTAATAAACCAGAGGTTGTGAGGGCCTAGATTAATTGAGTCATCATACATATGTTGCCCATATTCATAAATGAGATCATATTTTTAATGTTTTTGTTTTCGTAATTGTTGTTTTTTTGGTTAGGTTGTGGGCACCTGTGACAATGCCATTTCCTGCAAAGTATTAATAAAGCTATACCCTCAACTCCTCATCTTCAAGAGACGAGACCGTAAGGAAGCAATTTTTTTCCCCGTCTGTATTACACTTTTAGAGGAATCATAAACTTCTTCTGTCCTTCTTCTGACATAACTAGGAGAAAGTTTTGGAACTTTATTTCTTTTTCCCCTCCATGTTGGAAGCCACGTTGTAACCAGGTGTGTAAAATAAAGGGTTTGGAGAGGAGCAACACTCTGAAAGATGTGTCTGTTCTCTGTGAGGACCAAGTGACCAGAGCACAGAGGTGGTCGCAGAAGCAGAGAAAAGTGGAGGAGATGCTCCGGAACAATCAGAGGGAAGAAAGGTGTAAGGATGAGACGAGGAGACACCCTCCAGCTTCAGGTAACTGTTGAAACTTTTCTCTGCTTTGAGTTAGTAAAGCCTTTTCCATGTGAGGTTTTCGGCAACATTCAGAATTTAACCACAAAATTAAAAATTTGATATCTTTTTTTTTAGCTGGTTAAAATACATACATATACTGTATATATATGACCAGAATATTACCTTAGATAGTTTTCCTATAGTAGGCATAAGCATGTAAACATATATTTGATGATTTTATATATATATGATTTAATATTTAACCTGAGATATATGAAGATATATATATTGATATAATTTTTTTAAAGCTGGAATTTTTCCCGAGCCAGAGGGCTCTGCAGTGTGGTTAGACCACTAGTCTTGTAAACCAGGGGTAGTGAGTTAAAACCTCACCAGGACCTTGCTTTTTGGACAGCAGTGTCTCAGTCTGCCAGCTACAAGGCTACAAACTACAGGGGTTTTGGAATAACAGCAAAGTGGGCTGCAACTGGCGTGGAGCACTGCCAATGTGCCCTTGAGCAAGGCTGCTCTCACCCTAACACCACACTAGGTAATTTCTCTCTCTCTGGGACCAGTATAGGAGGCTTCTTCGCCTCTTCTTCTCCGGTAGGGCTTTTAGCACCATATTTTACTGGCACCTTGCTAATGAGTGATGGTGGACTGAAGACACATTCTCCTCATGTTTATATCACATTTGCTGTAACTCGCCCTTGTTTGCCCCGGCAGGAAGTTGAGCATATTCATCTCGCGCATAAACTCACAAGCGTCAGCTGTCCACTCGCTGAAGCAGAGCGGTTTTCATCATCGGCCCTTTACCAGATGGAACAGCTCTCACAACATAATCTCAGCATGTTTCGCTGTCAGTGTGCAAAGTTAGCGCCCAAAGCCAGGAATAAGTACAACTATCCGGGGAATTTGTGTTTTGACACAGTGATGAAAAACACCCTTATGATCTGGATTTAGTCATTTTTGGTTAGAATAGATCCATGACTTAAGTGCAAAAATTCACAAAATATTTTCTAAGCTGAATCTTCGCTTGCAGTTTAAGTTGAGGACAAATATTTACACTATTAAAAATATTACAGTCCCTTGTTGAAACTAGTCATTCTGGAATTGTAGCAGTGACCACAGCTGTGAGGGGCTGGTCAGGCTGCACATCACCAGGAACGTAGGAACACGCGTGTCCTGAACCGCGGCGATGAAGAGGAGCATGTGCTGCACAAGACAAAAATGGGTCACGCAACATCTTGAGGGACTGCTGTGAAATTCGAAAAACTCATTTGCTGGGAATTGAATTTCTAATGACATCAAATGAAAATGGAGCCGTGAAAGTGTTCCTTTCCTACGTGAGCCCCATTTTCAGCAATCCCACTGAGACACTAAGGCGACGCGGGAGGGCAGTAAAGGCAGGGCTTATGGAAATACACGGCGCCGTGTGAATAAGAAGAGGAAATCACATTTCATTGTGTTTTATTAAACACTATTGCTGCCTGATGAGGTCCAGGGCGTCAGATATGCTGTTAGTTTGCCGAACACACGGAGGAAGTTTTATTACTTCGTTCTCTATTAACGCAATGGCCTGGGGGCGCGTTGTTACAGTAGCTTTAGCACAACTCATATGTGAAAGCTCAAAAAAAAAAAAAAAAAAAACACCAGCAGATGGAGTGGGAAGACCCTTTGCTGGGGCAGTGGAGAAAGTAATTAACTGTTATTGATTAAGGGATCAGCAATAACTTCTTTTTGCCCTGTTAATCCCAGCAAGAAAGTCACAATTCCATTCTTTGCAGCACTGCAGTCATTTTGTTTGGGTGTGGGGGGGGTGAAGAAAAGCGCTTTCTTTTTGTCGATTGATCGACTCGGCAGCATGTTTTGTTGAACAACTGGTTCCTTTTATTTAAAAATGACGAGCTCTTTTGATATAAAGATCAAATGCTTTTGTGGTATGATACAAAAAAAAACGAATAAAAAAATTAACTCAAAGGTTAAAGAGGTGAAATATTTTAGCTCTGATCTCTGAAAAATCTCTTGGAAATGGGGAAAAAAAGAATGTAACTGACATGACTGCAAAATTCCAGTGTTTCTCATTTCCCGTTAGCCTTGCTCATCTGCTCTCCATTGTTTTTCCTTCTCTTTATGTGCAGCTTCCTGCCCTCTGTCAGCACTCTCCCTATAAGTTCCATAAGCATGCAAAATGCTCTTGACTGATGAAAAATGGTAATTAAAAATATAAGAAAGTGAGGGCACAGTGAATTATCTCTGACTCATCCCAACATACACACAACACACGAAGAATTTTCTAATTTTTTCCCCCTTTGATTATCTTTGAAGTGACAGTCATGCACAGTGATGCAGATTTATGCTAATGAACTGCTCCCCATCCTCTTCCTCCAAACTGAGGCTGCACGGGTTTGATGTGCAAGTGTGTGTGTGTGTGTGTGTGTGTATGTGTGTGTATGGGACCACATCTGAAATAAAGATGGACCGGAGCAATTGGTCACACACCGTGCTGTTCATCAGCCTGGTGGTGGAGAGGCTAATTAACAACAGAGGCCTGCTGGTTTGGCCTCTGCCACCAACAGAAGGGTTGATTCCAGATGTTAGCTGATGTTAGGAGGGAAGCTGCATTTAGACCAGTGCAGATACGGAGCAGTGAAGCAAAAAGCAGAGCCTTAAACAGAAATCTCATTTAATTCAATTCAGCTTTATTTACATAGCATCTGTTACAATCGGAAATGTTGTCTCGGTGCTTTACAGAACCTGACCTCTGAACATTGAGCAGGACCAAGGTCAGGATGGCCGAATAAAGGAGAGGCAGAATTGGAGATAGGGCAGGGAGGAAAGGCCAGAAAGAGGAGAAAGAGCAGATAAATCCAACACGTAGCGAGCTTCTGGGTTCAAGCAAAGGTTGCATGGGTTTTCTTGAGGTAGTTCCCTTATAGTCCAAATACATGCAGACTGGAAACGACCCCTCGCTCTGAGTGGATGGCACGAGTGACCCGTCCAGCATGTGTTCCTGCCTCTCGCCTGGTGACCGCTGGACTAGACTCCAACATCCCCTGCAACCCTGATCAGGCATACATGGTGTTGAACAGAAAATGGATGCGCAGGTCACATATCCTCATTAATCTACATCGTTTTCTGTGTTTGGGATGGTTTTCTTTCGTAACCTTTGATTATTTGCTCACTGACCTGTTTCTGTGGACCAATTTCTCGATCTCTTAGTTTTTGATCCACAGCACTCCAAGAACTGCTGATGCTTTTATTTTAAGGCTTTCATAATTAGTCCATAGAGGGAGAAAATGATTAATCTATTACAAAAAAAAAAAAAAAAAAAAAAAAAAAAAGAACCTGTATATATCAGCTGGAAGCTGAAGCAGCCTTTTTTAACATCGACGTAGCGATGAAAATGAATCATTCATTTTCTGTCAGGCACATCCATTTAGCAACAAACCCTAACAGTCTGCTCAAAAAGAATAAAATGATCTGCTGCTAAGCCATCAAAGTTTTGATTTTATAGCCATGTGTTTATTCTCGGAGCAGGGACCGCTTTTTAATCTCATTTAAATTTCATTTGAAACAAAGGTTGCTCTTTGAGTCCAGCATTTCTGCTGAGTTCACATGCGATTAATACGCGAGACCCCTCCCTGCTGCAGGTGTAGTCAGCTTGCTGTTAATACAAAGAGAAAATGAGGGAATAGTCGCTGACCCTGGCACATTTCTATTCTAGTGTTGATTAATGCCCACCCTCCGTGACACGTAAATAATCCTTTTTTCTTCCACTTCACTGACGCGTCCCGATCTGAAGACGGCAAATATTGCAATTCTTTAACTCATCACTGTAATGTTAAAAACCCAATTAATGGGGTGCTTCATCCCCACTTAATAATGTGGTATTGCAAACATTAATACATCAAAAAGATGTTATTCTTTTAAGTTTTTTTTTGTTTTGTTTTGTTTTTTTAAATATGATGAATCAGACAAATTAGTCTTCTTGTTATGAACAGAACAGTCTGGACCCACACATGGAAGCAGAAATCCCAGCAGTTGCAATATGAATAATTAGTAGTAAATGTGACAGCAAATAAAGCACAATCAAAAAATAACTAAAACCAACCAACTAAAATATCATTAGTCTAAGCCGGAGAAAGTTCTCAGAAGAAATACTAGGTTAACTAGGGAAAATCTTCTCAGAGTAACAAACAAGACACAAGATCTTACCAGGAACAAACCAATAGGAGCACAATAGGAAAACTGACAGGGAAGCTCAACATTCTGGCAGCAGGAACCTGGGACCCGGCCATAAATAGTGACACCGATTAGATTGGTTACAGGTGTGCCACGATCAGTCTGGGGGAAACGAAAAGCAAACACAGCAACAACACAGGAAACAGAACTAACTGCACACAAAATAAAAGCACCAGCCCGGGAATGTTCCACTTGTAGGCCTGGGTTGATGACTCCCTATAATAGTGTTGATGCACAATCTGTCATTTCATTTTCAACCAATATATTTCAAAAACACAACAAACACAACAGAGCCTCGAATATGTTCTTCGCCCTCAGATCACGGTCTTGGTGTCGTGAAATTTCTTAAAATGCACAGTTGTCCTCATGTGTAAACAGTGACTTCCCTGTTTGCCCTCTCTTTTTGGTGTAATTTAGCATTTATTATCAAAGGGATGGTTGATAAAAAACAAACTCGACAGGAACATGAAATTTAGTGTGAGAAGATGCAGTCAGTGGCCCTGTATCACAACCCTGAACAAGCCATCTGGATGATGGGAGCAACTCAGCAAGTTTCATTAGCAGTCTGTTCTCTCTCTTTTTTTTTTTTTTGCCACTGTTTGACTTGTCTGGAAACTACATCTGATACATTGGCAACAGTGCACGGCTCCCTCCCTACGTGCACTAAAGAGATAGCGACTGCTTCTGATGATAGTAATAAAATAAGACATTTCTTTCTAAATGGATCCCTTTTCGCGCCACAATGCCGTTTTCAAAAGGATTCTCGTGTGTCTTGTCGACCAGCAGTCCATGTTTGTTTTCCAACTTTGGGCTTCTTATCTAGCAAATGGTGACAAGTCTGCCGATAGTGAAAGGGCACAGCTCTCAGGTGGCCCGCTATCGATCACCTGAAGTCGGCGCTCTGTTTTATCTTTGTCCACCGAAGAAGTATTTATAACGACATCTAAAGGAACCTGTAGGTCACAGACATGCTGTCTTATTTATTTATTTATTTATTATTATGGGTTGTTTTTTTTTTTAAGTTAGAAAGGCTGAATGCGTTGCGGCATTTATGGATTCATGTATGGCATTAATGCATTTGAAGGGGGAGGGGGCACAAATTATACTCAGTCAATACACATAAAATATAAAATCTATAAAAAATAAAGTGCAGTTGTGGTGCAGACTATAAATTTAGTGCAGCTGTACAAAGATTGCACAGAATTGTGTTTATAAATGACTGATTCAGTCCAGCTCTCATCAGGTTGAGGCACTGGGATGTCCACGGTGGTCAACGTCCTCCGCTCCAGGGCCTGCTCCAGGCTGAGACTCAGCTTTGCCCCTGGGGGGGTTTATTCAAAAGAAGATCCACACCCCAGCCGTTGTTAAATAAATTATAATTTCCAGCCATAATAATAGTCCAATATAACAAATTAACACGCAATAATAAATCTCTTTCCTCCCTCTGTTAGGGTGTGAAATGCTAAATATATGATAATGTGCTTCACACACCTGACAGTGACTCTTTGCGGCACATACACCTGCTGTTATTGTAAGTGGAGGTCCTCCATTTATCTGTCTATCCGCACGATCTGTAATATTGTATGCCGGTTGGTGTGTAACTATTTACACGGTCCCATGCAGATGTAGTCTTCGGTGAAGCTGCCTGGGGCACGGCTGTGTTTACCATCCCACTGATATCCATCTTTAATCAGTCAGGCCACAGATGGATTAGGATGCTCCGTGTAGAGCTGCGTCAGACACTCCTCTCGCTGGCAGACAGGTGGTGTTGGGGGGGTGGGGGGGTGGTGAGGAGATAAGGTCAGCAGTTAAATATTATCACTACCCGCAGGACGGGAGACGTTGGATTAGGCTGACGCGGGCGGGGAGGATCCTCACCGCGCTCAAACGTCTCCTTAAGCGCTGACCACCGCGGGACAACCCGGGGACGTAAACAACCATGCTGGTGCTTGCCGCAGCATCACTATGCCTTGAAAAAGGGATGTGAAAGACACACAATGGTGATGCTCGCACCTGAGTTTATCCGATTTAAATAGTACCAGATAAATGGCGCTGTGACCTGTGTGAAAGTTGGATCTACCTTTGACTATGTGGGAGCAACAATCGTAAGACTTGTACAATAGAAATGACAGCAAAAACTAAACACAGGGCGAGGGAAGGTCGCCTTCCAGGAAAATGTAACGAATGGACGACTGGAGTAATAGGCCTTGTGAAATTAACATAAATAAGAAAAAGCATTCGCTAGAAGTAGCCTGCGTGGGAGCAGAGTTGTTTTTTTTTAGCATCACCGTTCGGACCAGGGGTCATGTTTGTTTTTCAATCAGCACAGACATCTATTCCATCATCCCCGAAAGAGCGCAATCGCACTTCCTCCGCAGAGCAAAGCTCATAGTCCATTTCCCAAGTTGGCATCCCGTTCGTAGATCCCTCTAATAAGCACGGGTCAAATAGCCCCCATAAATCATAAAGCGCGGCACTTTTCCTCCGGTTTTTGCCGCAGCTCTGCTGTAATGGAACAAGGAGCCAAGATAAATTGTTATTACTGCTGTAGCAGGAACCACCCGTTAGAAAAAAAGAAATCAATTGTATAATCACTGTTGGGGGGGGGGGGGGGGCGACATAGAAGTGTTCCTCCATTTCAGGTTATTCCTCTCATGGAGGTTTAGCACTACTCACAGCCCAGGAAAAGAAGCGAAACAGACCAAAACACTAAGAAAAATGGTTTGCGTTTAACAGCCCTTATCAAATTCAAGCACCTAGTAGGACTGAAAACAAGTGCGGACGTCCCTGCGGTTCCTTTTTGAAACTCTATTTGATACTTTTTATTGGCAACCCCCCCACCCCGATTCCTCATACTGTGTGGTAAAGTGGTAAAGACTAAGTCTTGCAGGAGTGACGTTCTGGCTCAGAGTGTTCCAAGCAGCGATGGAGAAATATTTGGAGCTGCTACTTTTTCGTTAGCGCTCCAGGTGAGAGGTGTCATCTTCTGCCGTAATCACTCGCCTCAGGAGAACGTGGCGAGCGAGCTCGTCATTACCGCGCTGCCAGCTTCCAAAAGGAGGCCACATCTCTTCCGCTCAACTTTGGGCTGTTTTCCTCCTGTTTGCGACTCGCTGCCTCTCAAACAAGCCACCACTGGCTGCGAAAGGCACGTCGACATCAAAGCCACTCGCAGCGGTTCATTTTCTGAAGTGGCGGGGAAATATTTGCCGCTGTCTGCCTGCCTTTAATCAGAGCAGCGGCAGCATTTTTTTCTAAAAAAAAAAAGGGAAAAGCACAAAAGAAACTTGTTTCTGTAAAAATGGGGGGAAAAAACAAACCCAAAAAGCAAAACTCACGTTGTAGGTGCACCATTATTGCCTTCTTGATCCGAGCACCCTGAAGTGAAACATTACAGAATGTGGTGATAGTGTCAGAACTACAGTTTTGTAAACTCTCAGAGAAAGATTCAGGATAAAGAGGCACAGCTTATTTTGGAAAATGCTGGTCTTTACTTCATACACAGGGACCGAGATGGTGGATGACCTCTGCGACTATGTCATGGTTCTGTCAAGATATGCTGACTTTTTGTCTGACTGACAGCCGTTCAAAATGAGGCAGTCAAGGTTTTATCACATTCCTGTTTTCCCCGCCTGAATTGGACAGGAAGACTGCGTGTATTTTAACCATTATCGGGCCATAATGTAAATGTGTCGGATGCATTATGACTACATGTCGATGATCCCACTGGGCAGAATTCGGTCAATGAGAACACACTGAGAGGAGGGGAAGAGAGCAGAGGCTTTATTTGACATCAGCATGTGGGCATTATTAGTCCCAGAATTGATCATGGAGGGCTGCTCTACAGTCATCTCCATCGATTTGATTGTTATACTCACACTGGCTGAAGGCATCATATATATCACCGTTCCGCCGAACCTCCAGCAGGCAATCAGCCGTTCTGCCTGCTTCAGCAGGGAAAGAAGAAAGCCACCTGAAAGTAGGCCGGCGCTTTGATGACTTCAGTGGAAATCATGATGGCTCATCTTTAACATTCACAACACCGGCCGTCCCTTCCCCCCGGAGGCACGGCGACATTCACCGTTATGTTTGTCATTAGTGTAGCGCCGACCTTCAGGACGGCTCGTTCTTTAAAACCCCAGTCCTGCTTGAATGTTAAGTGTGACAGTAAATTGACTGTGAAGAACGCTCACCGTCTGAAAAACCCCAGCAACCTCACGGAGACTATTTATCACATCGAGAATCAGCACCTTGTTATTACCTGCTTTTTTTAGAATAAATAATTCAGCTAATCTATGCTGAGGTACTCCCTCTGCCCCCGACTCATTTTATTTACGATAAATTCATTACAGCACATGCACAAGTACTGTACACAACTGATTAGGGCTTCTAACTCCGCTCACTTTAGATGGTGAACCTTGGTTGGAAGTGATTTAAACCGGTTATTAAACAGGTAAGATGCTTAAACACGGTGGTGATTAATTCACCAAGAAGCGCTTCTCCAGCGAGGCAGGAGAGGAACACCTCGTCCCTCCGCATACCGATCAGACCCGGGCGAAAAGGAGTGACAGCCGCGCCTGCAGATTTGGCGGAGCCGCCGCTAAGAAATGAATTGACCTCAGTCAATTATCCAGCATGACAAAGCTGTAATTACAGAGGAACGATCAGGGGAGGTATTAAAGCAAAGAATGCAAAAAAGTGACCCAAGCTGTCAGAGACTCAGTGCAGCATTTGGATCTCTCAGGGAATCTTTGGAACTCTTGCCAAGCAATATCACGAACGCAAAGGTCGATGAGGAATCTAGGAGTCATTCTGTACAGTTGCTGGGTCTGGGCCCAGTCTCGTTTCCAACGGCTACACCTCATTTGTCAAATGCAACAAATAAAGAATCTATTGAGTCAGAGTGTGGAGCAAACACAAGGTTTGCAGTTCTGGGAGAGGTTGACCTACAAAATGAGAGCACCATATTTGATTGACATTGAAATTTTCATTTCAAATAAGAGGGGAAAAGATGATTTAAATTATAATGCTTACCTTCTATGCAATAATACCACATATACTTCTGTTGCAATAATGCATGTATGCATCTATGAATATCAGAGAATATCACCAATGTTTTACCTTATTTTTTGTTTTTATTATGCTTTTTTAATGTTATCTTTAGGTTAATTGTCACTATAATTTTTTTTTTTTTTAGAACTATTACTCTGAGTCATACGCTGGCTATTGTCTCCATCTCTAGACATGTTTTCACATCACTTTTATATAAAGAATGAGACAAGGGTAGCGTCAGAAGGATACAGCAGAGGGCCTGCATTGAGAAATAAACAGAACGGTTCTTCCTGGAAACCTGAAACCTTGTCTAACCTGAGACAATGTTTAAGGTTTCTGAATTCCTAATTCCTCAAGAAAGGTCTTCAGGGTTGTCATCATCACGTCTGCATTCTCTCGGAGCGGAGAGTTTGAAAAAAAAAAGAAAAAATCACACAGTGAGGAAGGAGACAGATTTGAGGTAGTTGCTTCATCAGAAGATGCTCAGGTGTGCACTGATGGCGGTATCAATCGTGGGAGACGTGCGCCACATGCGGCATTCCTCCAGCAGCTCCAGCGGCTCAGCGCCCAGTGCATTTACTCCATTTCTTTATTATTTGTTCCCTTTTTCTCCTGGTAGAAGAGGAAAGGCTCTGAATTCTAAATGCATCAAGCCTCTCCTCCCCCT
>BJFM01000319.1:491062-501856 GCA_016586285.1 Arothron firmamentum | reverse complement strand
CCCCCCCCCCCCCCACACACACACACACCACCACCACAACCACCACCACCGCCACAGTGAGACATATGCTACTTAATTTTAATGCTATCAGGAGATGGCTATTTTCCAAAACTCACTACGTTTCAATCTGTTTGCTGAAAGAATGAGAATGCTTTTTAATTAGATTGTCAATATTGGTTAAGGTTGGCAGCATCTCTGACAATGCAAATGCAAAGTGATGCATCTTGTGACAACATCTTACCTAAACTGGAACAAATAAAGAGTTTTGGTCAATCTGTGTAAAAGCTACCATACCCCGCTGGTTAAAAAGAACCCAATTTTTATTTGGGATAATAATCATCACAAATGGACTCTGGCATCACTGATATCCTACTAGATTGATGTTAGCACAATGCTAATGTGAAACGACTGACTTGCATGACAGCAGAATATCTACTTTGATATGATTTGAATGTGGGGTCCAACATCACCTACCCTTATTTCCTTCTTTACCCTGCATTTATCTTGGCACCCAGGCAGCTGTTTTTCTAGCAGAGCAACTTTTTATCATCTCTCTCCCTGACGCCAATCTGGGTCACACCAAAAGAGTGAACGATTTACCCAATCAAATCATTTTATTTCCACGCCACAACTATGTCAGCATCTCCATGTGACATATTTTGGTGGTCCTTTCTGGCAATTTCTTCCAAACCCAGATGAAGATGCGATTATTAATGACGCTAAATTCTCCTTGAAATATTTGATGGCTGACACAGAGTTCCAGCAAATCTCAGTCTGACTTCCTATCACAGTGTATTCCTCCCCAATATTACAGTTTCGATTGGTCCGGGGGAACACAGAATCTAGCCGCCAGTGTGAAATTAACAGTTATTAAACTATTTAAAAATGGGACTGCAGGAGAAATTATGCTACAAAACGATACCAGGTTATTGGAAATTATTTTCCACCGTGTCTGGTAAGGGTAGGAACTAGTTTCCCTAGACTCATGTCTATCCCAGTAGTCTCTGGGTCATTGGCACCATGGACGTGCCACCAGCCCATCACAGCACACACACACACCACGTACTCACACACTCACACCAATTTAGTCTCCAGGCAACCTAATTGGGCTTTTAAGTGTGGGAGAAAACTGGAGAAAAACCCACATGGATACACGTTCTGAGGTAATTCTCCTATCTCAGTTATCATATTATCCTCCGATAGTCAAGAACAGTTCCAGCATCCATGTGCACGCTGTATATGTCTCTTCATGCATGTGTGGCTTCTGTTAAATTGGCTTTTCATGCTTTGTCAACAGTCTCACCCATTGGTCGGGTTTCAAACCAGCACAAAAAGCTTCCTTTTCTCATTGGTGTGAAAATGTGTTTCTCGCTCCTCGCCGACGTGTGTTTGATCTCCCCCAGAAAGGCTAATCGCTCTGCTCTGGCTGTGCTTCGACTAATCAGCTGTTTGAGAACATATTTGCTGTTCTGATGGTCTCAAGAATGAATAGCGGACGTCTCTCTCAAAGTTACGTGCGGCCTTTCTTTTAGTAGTATTTACAAAAGGACGGGGACCGCTTTGAAGAGCATCTGCTGAATGTTGAGAGGATGAGAGACGCTCTTCTATAGCATTTTGTACCATTCAAGCTACATTACACAAACAGCCACTGAGCTAAAGCACTCTGAAGGGGCCATTTTTATTCAATTGTGCCTGCTTCACTGAGGAAGACTTGATGTCTCTGCCTTCAAAAGCCTCTGTGAACTGTTTCATTCGGAGTTGGGACCGTTTCATGGGAGAGGGATGCTGCGGAATTAACGTAAATCCCTGCAGCGACTTGCCGATGCCTTTGGACCATGTTTTTTTTGTGTTTTCCCCCCATGAAACAAGGACTTTGTGCTTCCAATTACCGCCAGTGTTGCCAGTTTCAGAACAGAATGAAAAATGCTCATGACAGAGCGAACCAATCAACTTGGTGGCAGCAGAGCCAGGCAGCATTAATGAATCGTCAACTTGAGACGTCGAGCATTGCGTGTGATGCTACTATGGCATTTGTTCTTTCCTTGCGAGGAAGCTTCCAATTATCAGCTGATCTGAGAGTTTCCAAGGGATCGCGACAATTGTCACTTGCAATTTTGCTCTTGGCGATGATAAGTAATGTAACTTAGCAACAAAATAGATGGCTTCTCATGACTGTTCAACAGCGGGCAGTTTTGTTTTCTCACTCTAATTAGATCTGACAAGCCTGTCAGCATTTAACCATCTACATTTTTGCCGCTCTTGCTTCTTTCTAAATGAAAAGTGACAAATTCGCAGATCCTTTGTCAAGCTGCTGGAAAAAAAAAAGAGTAAGAAATGGGTCCAATAATGCTGTGACACCATCCTTGTTCCTTATGGTGAGATTTTAACAACAGGTTTTCTTTTAGTCAGGTGTCATTAATATATTTAGTTTTCCTGCTTTCTGATTTACCACACTATTCTGAAATGTAGTCAATTTGGAATGCCCCATTACTCCCATCCGCATACAGCATTCCCTGATATGTTCCAGTATATCTAAACTGTCACACCTGATGAAAAAAAACAACAACAACAACAAAACGCATCCTCATCCTTGGGTTTTCTCTTTAACATCAAATTAAAACATCCAAAAAAGCAGATTTCATGAAGAAATCAGCGAATTGTGCCAATCTGCTGGTGCGGCAGCGGTGACTCCCTTCTGAATCATTCCACGCAGCAGCTCCGGGAAGTGAGTCAACCTTGGCACAGCACCTGAACAGCTGCACATCCTCAGCTGGCAGCCGATGGAGAAACCCTCAGCCTCTTTCAGCATATGCTTTCCTATATTTAATTATCTTTTTGGGGGGGATGTTACAGCACCATTTCACTGAGGTGTTACTCATTTCTATTTGAATTATGCTTTTATTTCAAAGGAGACAATAATTTATGTGGCCACAAATGAACTGCGGTGTAGTTCTTTACTTATTAATGCTGCCCTGTATTTACATTTCAGCTTCCCTGCTGCTCTGATTTACCTGCGTGTAAGAAACAGGCCACTAGGGGGCAACATCTCACCTGCAGCCGTTCTTTAGCCAGACTGGTCTTACTGGTTGGTTCCAGTTCTTTACAGTGTCAGCCTCATATACTCAGTCCGTTTTTTTTTTTTCCGTTTTTTTTTAATGAATGTTCACATGCACTTATTGTGCATTCAGGCACGACCCAGGCATCCTGCAGGAAAGCAGGCTGAGGCACCAACGCAGATGATTAGAAGTCAGCAATATATTTACTGCTCCATAAGCAAATCAAGTGCTCAAGTTTCACTAACTCACAATGTGATTTCGCACCGGCATTTAATTTCTGCTAAAAGCTGAACATTTCTTTCTGAAATAAATCTCATCAAATGCTCCTCATAAATCTGCCCGAGCGTTGAACTGGGCTTATTTAAGGCTGTGCATTTAAAACAGCCTGATGCACACTGGCTGAATTACTTCTGCACTGCCTTTTTTCTTTCAGCTGGGCAACGATCCATCCCCTCCCCTCCATGCATACAGCACTTACTGGTCTATTTAGACACTTTAAAGCAACCGTGCTTTTCTAGAAACAATAGTGAGCTTACGAAAAAGAAAAAAAAAAGCTACATATTTCACTATCTGAACAGGAAATATACGAGTCTAGTGTGAATCGTTCAAGCATGTCATTGTGATGGTAGCCCAACTGCATATGGCGTCACCCTGAAGCGCCTGTGCGCTTATTGAACTGCGTGAAAGAATTTGTGCCATGTCGAGGAGTACTCTATACAGACGACATGTTTCTGGCATAGGAAGTGGGGAATCTCAGAATATGTTTTGCTCTTTAGAATTGAATTTGTTTGATACAACTTCCAGGCTCGTTTCTACGTTTACGGTAAATCCGACAGCAGATTTGGCACATTGTTGTTTTGAGGGAAGTTTGTGTGTTTGATTTCATGTCACTGTGTTTCTTTTGATCGTTTGCTGGGGTTTTGGACTTGCAATAATGACATGTTTCAGAAGATGGATCAACTGTGGCTTGAATATAATGAAAACACAACTAGTTTACATTCCATTGGTTAATAACAGAGCAACAACAGCTGTGCTGATTCACATTTTTGTGCACCTTCATTTCAAATAACCCCCTTCACAGTAAATGCAAGGAGATTAAACATTTTTAAGAAATATTATTTTTGAGATGATTTAATATCATATCAGTGGGGGCAGGTAGAACCTATTTTTCTTGGCTTTCCGTATAAAGAAATTACCCAGCAGCACCCAGAGCTCAGAGGTTGATTAAAATGAGGGGGAGATGATGTGATTTTAGGAGGAGAAGATTTGGAAAACAAATGATAAAAGTTATTCTGTGTCATGTCACGGTTTAACCTCTTAAATGACTCTAGAATATATTAGCATGTGAAGCACCCTCTTTTGAATAATATAACACACACACATAAATGTTCTTGTACTTTTATCTTTGTGAGGACTTTCTTAGGGGTGATATATTAACCAGCCCCTCACTCTAACCATTACAGTTAACCAACTAACCCTAACCCTAACCCTAACCCTAATCCTAACCCTAACCCTAATCTAAACCCAACATTAAAACCAAATCTTAACCCTCAAACAGTCCTTTGAAGTTATGAGGTCTAGCTACAATGTCCTCACTTTGCTGGTGGAATGAGAATTTTGGTACTTAGTTTACTTAATTCTTACGTATTAAGGTTCCAGGGAGGGATTCAAACCTGCGGAAAACATTTGAGTTGATGAATTTTAGGCAGTAAAGTTTGACCTGAAACAACTGTACCGACCTGTCATCTGACATCCAGGAAGCGCCAATCGACAGAGTGCCACACGCTAACTTTCAAAAAAATTTGCTCTGAGATTGAAAATATCGGACCACGGGTCATTGGCTCAAGGAGGCTTCGATTTGATCTACGTGGGAGTGTAAGATTGAGTGCAAAGCTCGATCAATAGATGTGAGATGGGACGAGGGAAGTTAAAACTGGTTCCATCCAGGCAGCAGAAGATTCCCTGCTGCTTCCCGGGCCGACGAAGAGGAGCCTGCCTCTCCTCCTCCTCACCTTCGGTGCTGTAACAATCAACGGACTAAACAGAGAAAGATAACTGCAGAAAAAGGCCATTTCTTTTCTTTGGAACGAAGCAGCGAGGGATTAGAATAAGACATAAATCACATTTATAAAATTTTTAAGCCTCAATCTTCTTCACTGGCATGAAAAAACAGAGTTGGAATGCTTAAAGTCGACCACTGCTAAGGGAATTTTGTTTTACTGCCTTTTCTTTCTGTGCTGTGTGTATTTTTAGTGTATGCATGTGTGTTTTTTTAACTCCTCGTGTGATGAGCGAGAGACAACGTCTCCCCGTTGCTAGGTGACTTTGGCTGATCCTTCGGCTCCACCTCAAACCCACCAAACCTGCCAGCTTGCTGCAGTTGTTTCAGTGTCTTGTGAGCTTCTGCAGACTCCACCCGTCTGGTGCGCTCCGAGATGCCGTGCACAGAGAGAACAGAGCAGCCCTTCGCATCTGCAACCGTGGCCTTTTTAGACGATTGTCCTCAGGTATGTTAGTATAAAGATATATGCGGTTAACTCCTCTTCACTCTGCTGTCGCTCATGAACAATATTTACCGTGATGATGTGGCATTTCCCCGGCTCCACAGCTGAAAACCAAAAAATCAATGAGTGCATCCTCCAAAAATCTGAGCTTTGAGCCTCTTTGATTCCAGGTTGTTTGCAGTGCACAAGCTTCTCTGTATGACCCCTAGTTTGTCTAAAGCTGCTAAACTGCTAACCGTGCATGTGTGTGTGTGTGTGTGTGTGTGTGTGTGTGTGTGTGTGTGTGTGTGTGTGTGTGTGTGTGTGTGTGCATCTAGGTATCCGGAGAGCCGACTTACATCAGACCAGAGAATCGTTTTGTTGTCCATCCATCCATCCATCCATCCATCCATCCATCCATCCATCCATCCATCCATCCATCCATCCTTCCATCCATCCATCCATCCATCTTTTACTTCTAGCATCTGTCATAATTGTCTTACTGTCTATTTTAAGTCTGCATTATTAAACCTCTGCGGGTATAAGAGGAAGCTGAAAGAACAAACATTCTGAGTCTGTCTGTGTGTCTGTGTGCGTGCGTACGTGTGTGTGTGTGTGTGTGTGTGTGTGTGTGTGTGTGTGTGTGTGTGTGCATGCACCTGTACAGCGTGTCTTTCTGTTGTACCCTGAGGGGTTGATAGCTGTGCTGCTTGGGAGGGGAGCTGAAGTATTTACCACCTGCTACGAAACAAGCCTTCTGTGCTGCTCTGATAGTGTCATGCAAAGTGAAATGAAAGTGATGCTCCCCCATATCAGCACATCCCGTTTTGGGATATTTCCACAACCTTCTTACTTAAGTAGGATGTAAGGGAGCAAAAAGAGGTGATGGGGAGGGACTGACAGGCAACCGTGGTCATGTTCATTAGCGCCTGGCAAGCCCCAAATTCTGGGTGCCATCGGGAATGTTTGTGTGTGTGTGTGTGTGTGTGTGTGTGTGTGTGTGTGTGTGTGTGTGTGTGTGTGTTTGGGGAGGGGCTATTTCCATTCACAGGATGAAGGACATAAAAAACTGAATTATTTGATGTCAAAAACATCTGAAAATTTTTTCTTTCAGTTTCTATTTAAAACTCAAGGGAAAATGTGTCATCGGCGCGCTTTTTAGCCGCTTCTTGTGACCCTGTGCATTTTCTGTTCAGTGGCAGAAGCCTCCACTTCAGTTTTCTCCAAGTACCTCTCCTACAGATACACATTAAATACAAAATCAGATAATTGTGGAACACACGGCATGTACTGTATAAAGGATTAAGAATAGGAGTTACTACATTTACGTTTGATTGGCTCCAAGCAGGAAATTACTTTAAATCAGTTGTGTGTGTATGTGTGTGTGTGTGTGTGTGCGTGTGTGTGTGTGTGTGAGTGTGTGTGTGTGTGTGTAGCCTTTTGGGTAGATTTCAAATAGTCAGATGTATTCTTGTAGTCTGTCAGACGTTCGCAGTCTGACTTTAAAGCCTTCCCTGTCTGAATCCCCAGCCTCCTCTGCACTTGACTGGATGCTCGTCTGTCCCCTGCATCCTTTTTTGCCTCCAGTGCTCTTTAAAACGACTTATTCAGAAAGGGAATTAACACCTAGATTTTTCACAATTTTAACCGTTTATAAGCCCCTCTCACCCCAGAGAGAGAATGGTGTGATTTAACATGGAGGAGGATTAGTTTCTTCAAACATGAGTGCCCTTGTCATATTTTGCATAAGCTATTCTGGGTCAAATCCCAGCGTGTCCTTGTCTCTTTTTTGGTTTTGCCTTTTGGGGGGGCACTTGCTGATTGGTTAAAAGATAACGTGGGAAGGTTTTGGTGAAATCTCGCGCCCGTCCTGTTTGATTTGATTTCAAAGCTTTGGTGCCCTGGTATGGTCCAATCTCGTGTAAAGCGTTTCTGCAGGGACGCGGTGGGTGGGTGAGATTCCAGCTGAACGCTGAGAACGGTTGGGGAAACGCAGTAAAGCTGACAGAGAACAAGCTGTAAGTTTGGTGCTGAGCGTGATTCATTGGACTGTTGACCTTCCTTTAAGGGAGATGATGAACAGCCTGGTGGTACACCCTGGGCCCCGGGCGCTGCTCTCCCTCTCAGCTGTCTGCAGCTTCACCTTCAGCTCACATTCAATCACTGTGGCAGCCAACGGCTGATAAATACGCGCCATATGGCTACCTTCCTCACCTCTTGCTCCATCCTGCAAAACAAACAACAAAATGTCACCGCTAATGTGGCGGTGCTGCCTCATGCCTCTGTCGTCACCACACTGTACGCTTGCTGATAATAGCCTCCATTAATGCAGCTAATAAGGGAAGCTGACAAATAAGTGATCTTTTGCCCTCTTGTAAACATGGCGATAAGATACCACTAATATGTTTGCATTTGTAGATGTAAACGTTCTACTGTTCTGCAGCTTTAGAGTTAGTCATTTTTATGTGGGAGTGTTATTTCATCAGCCTGATAAACTTCTAAATCTGAAGCAGTGAATCATGACTGTTTCTTATCAAGAGCTGCACGCAGCTTTGCTGTAGGGCCTTAGCTGGAGAAAAAAAAAAGTTAGATTTCTTTGTGTTTCATGGAAGAGATCTGTGTTGGCCTGCAGAGGATTTCTCTTAGACTCTGTAGAGCGTGTTGAGGACTGCAGGCGGCGCGTCTAGGAAAACAAGCGCTGGCACTTATGCTAAGTCCTGATGCACTTCTGCCCGGCCTTGAGGGAGGCTAGTGCTACAGGAGTCAGCTCAAGGGGCTTCTTCAAAATTCCTCAGCATCACATAAATGGCGCGGAATTATCCCGCGTCGACAGATGAACCGACAAACAGCTCGGACGAGACGCCGACGCAGTGTTGACCATGCTCTGCAGAGTCTAAGAGAAAGTATAATTAAAAAGGGCTTTTTTTGTTTCTGAATCTTTTTGATCTTGATTGTGCTGCTAATTGTCACTTTTAATGAATTGCTGGAGTTCCCGCTCTGGTCAGCCAGACACACACACATTGTGCTGCCCTGAGACCACCCTGAGAGCAATTAGGTTTCCTAGGAAACAGCCATTAATTATGACACGCTGCTTTGAAAGAGCACATTATTCAGCAATACCATGCAACATTTTAATGCTGCTCTTAACATGCAAATTTCCACCTAATGACCTCAGCTGAGTTCGAAATTGAAGTTTCAATTTTCAAGCTTTGGGAAAATAATTATACTGTTCCGACGTTGCATCATGTGCATAAAAAACATTTAGAAAACAAACTACTAAGTGTTATTTATTAATAAAGCATGGAGCTGATTGTGAATTGTACAATATACGGTAGGTGTTGATTACCGGTTCCCCTAAGTAATTAGGGGAAACTGAGTTCTGCCTTCAGAGGAATGCATAATCTGTCCTCTGCCTGATGCCAGGGTGGGTCCCGCTGCACGCTTTAGTGCCCAAGCCTAAGCTGTAACCTTGGCCGGTCCTCCAGTCCCTGCAGGGCTGGTGCTGGTCAGAGTGGGTTGTAATACCACTAATCAGAAGCTCTTACTTTTATGTAAATCGCCCCGGCGTATGAATCTTTAAAGAGGTAATGTCAAAGACAAAAGGGGGTGGGGTGAGGGGGTAAGTGAGTGAACGGTGAACCGACGTGAGCTCTCAATCTGTTCACCATGAATAGCGCCGTCTCACGCTGGTTAAGTCATATAATGAGCCCAATTAGCAAAGCCATTGTCAAAACCGGCCTGGTTGAAATTCAACAATAACACCACAGCTTCCTGTCACAGATTGTCAATCGAAACAGGCCAAATTATTTGCAGAGGTTAAAGACGTAAAAATCTTCACACTCGCCCTGCTGTGCCTAATGACCCAATTTAAAGGAGTAATTGTTGTGCCTTCAGGTGTGATGAGGCAACATCCGTCTGCAGAGAGCAGCAGATTAACAGTGACATACAGATTAACAGTACTGCTCATCTGAGCAAACCGTAATTACTGACCTGCATTTCATGCTACCCAAGGCTCTTTGAAAAACTCTTTTCAGACGCACGTGTGCACATGCACACACACGGACATACTTGTACATCTGTCATTGTGAGGACTTTTATTGTTGTAACAGTTTACCTAGCCCTTAACCCTAACCTTATCCATCCAACTAACTCTGACCCCTGACCCTGACCTAAACCCAACTCAAAGCCCAACTTTAAAACCACTTCTTAACCGTTAAACAGACCTTTGACGCTATAAGGACCAGCCACAATGTCACTTTCCAAAAAATTTTGCTAGTAGAATGAGTGTTTTGGTACTAGCAAATACAAGAACACAAGAACACACACACACACACACACACACACACAGTAATACTGTAGCCGCGACAGAATAATTTGATGATTCACATCAACAAGGAGCTCCAGGCTCATCAAGCACAGTCTTCCTAACTTAAAGGAAGAATGATTCAGATGAAGAACAAGGACATCAGGCTTGGCCAGTTTCAGTCAAACATATCCACTCCAAGAAGTGACATGACACTGAATATGAAAAAAGGTGAAAAAAGAAGAAAAAAACCCCTCTACATTGTGTAATGATGCCTTTTAAGTTTATCAGAAACTTCAGCTAAAGCGGACCATTGATTTAATCACAAATCAGCAGGTCTCGTCAATCTCTGCGCAGGCTAAATGCTCGCCTTCATTCTGCTTTCTTTTCCAGCCCTGGAATTAATCATGAGGCCGTCTGACAAACACGGACAGATTTTCATTTCTTTTGACAGGTTTTTGACCCTTCGGGCTTCACCTGGAGATGCAAACAACCAATTCTGGTACGAAAGCTGTGGCACTTCTCGAAGTAGGTTTTTTTTTTTTTTTTTTAAGGATAAAAAATACAATCACTGAGCATAAATTATCTCACTTTTCCAATTTCAGTGTCTTTGCTTTTAAATTGAAGCCTCCAGGTCAAACAGCATATATTTTCAATCCAGTTCTGCTGTAATAAGTGTGAATCCTCCTCCTGCGACAGCGTTAGCATCATGTTAGGTGAGGTCGTCTGAAAACGTGTGCTGTACTATATTGATGGTACAGGCCCAGGCTGGAAAGTCTCTTTGTGTCTGCAGCAGATGCGGCCAGTAAAAAACAAACACAAAGAAAAAAAGAGAATCTAAATCAATTTTCAGTTATTATGTCGAGCAACATTTCCTGTGTGAGCAAGATGTAGGGAGCGTTCGGACGGTGCAGGTCCAGGAAAACAGTATGGTTTATTCGATTCAGTGAAG
>BJFM01000319.1:483562-486062 GCA_016586285.1 Arothron firmamentum | reverse complement strand
GTCGTACAGTAAAGCTTTGACTGACAGCGAAAGTGCTGCCGTCCTCCTCTGGGAGATGTTGCTCTGGCAAACGGCGGATGGGTTTGAGGCGGCTATGCCTGCTCTGAACGCTGATTAGTTGGCTCCGGGCTCTCGCTCCATGAATTATGCTCTTTGTGCTGGTATCCCCTCCTGGATGCTAACGGCTTTGTCAGCAAAGATGTTTCTAAGGTCATAGTTCAAAGATCAAAAGTTCAGACACGGCCCATACCTCCTTTTTGATACATAGACTGCACCTTTGAATATATATCAGAAGTCAGATGGTTGTGATTTCAAAATGTTGCCTTAAAGGCACAAGAGTGAGCATCAACACTTTTGTCCTCTTAAGGTCTTTTTTGTTCCTGCATCACTCTGACCCTCATTTTGGACCTCTACCGCTGTCTCTCTGTACTTTTCAACACAAATAAGCTTCTCTTCACCCTTTCTTATTCACACAGAATACAGCACAGCACTCTAAGCATAATAGCAGATATCACTTTAATTTCTACAATTAAAACCAGTCGTGATACACAGCAGTGTTGGAGCTTCACATTCTGCAACGCATGATTAAGCTCAACACTGACCGAGTGTCGAGCCAGACCCTACCGAGCACCTCTGAGACTACCAGCAGAGCTGTGAGCAGTAAGCGTGCACAGATATTCGCCTCTGCAGGTGCTTTTATAGAGCAGGGTTCACTTTCATCTCTGTTTTATACACTCTTTACACACACACACACACACACACACACACACACACACACACACACACACACACACACACACACACACACACACACACACACACACACACACACACACACACGCACACACACGCACACACGCACACACACACACACACACACACACGCCCATTCAGGATCAGTCTGATTACATCTCGCAAAACTGTATATTGCAATTTCTCTGCAGAGAAACTTTTATTTCTAATTCCTAATTCTATTTTAGTCTGCTGTCCATTTATTATTGTTGCAAATTTGACTTGGAGAGAAACAAGTCACCTTAAGTTTGAAGAATATTATGTTATGAGATTTGGGGCGCTAGAGTCGTTTGTTACAGCTTGGGGAATAGTTAACGTTGGAGATTACATCTATCAGATGTAAAGCACAAGATAAGTAAAGCTCATTGGCACTTGGGCAGAAGAAATGGCCACTGATGTGCATGACTGTCCAAGCTGAAAATTAAGGCCAACCGGTTTTCTCTGCAGTCCACTTTCAAAAAGGAAGAAAATGCGAGACGTAAAGATGAACATAGCTCCCAGTTGGGTTTTTTTCATATAATAAAATGAGACTATTGAAGCGTGCATTTCGCAGTAGATCTTCTAAATGCGGCAGACATCTCATTTTTAGTTCTGCTCTCCCATTTTTTTGTACCTTAGCCAAAACTATCAGACATTTCTGTGACTTGTCACATTTAGGAATTTTAATATTATATTTATATTCTATTATAGCTGTGCTGGAGCAGATAGGAAAGCTAAATGGAAAAATCTTGACACTGTGCCCTCAGTGAACCCTGACGATCTAAGTTCTTACATTACCTGTAACTGACATGTTGAGAATAAGCAGAATTTGGATAAAAATCTACATTCATCAGCATTTAGAAGACCTGCTATAGTCTCCTTTGGGGTGCAAAATGGCAAGAAAAAGATCTCATCCCTGCTCTGCTGGCCGGAGGCAGTCTGTGTTCTGCCCGCCGCCGAGGTCCACGGGGTCGCAGCTAAGCCTGCGTGTGATAACTTATAAGCCCCGTGCAGTGGAATGGCGTGTGAAATATGGACACCGTCCTTACCGCGCCTCGACTGGGCAGCAAGTCAATTGACCTCGAATTCCACTTAGGATTTGAGCGTGTAATATTTCATCCGATTGGATCTGCATTAAAGCGCCACTTTTCTGCCCCCCTTCTCATTTATTTGTGTTAAAATACAAGAGCAGGGCTTTCTGGCCCATGCTGGAGCGTGTCCTGAGCATGTTTTAGCTTGAATTTATTTCTAATTTTTATAAATGGCTGTCAAGGTAAATTAGGAAGGGGCATGTAATTGGATGGTGATCAGACGGTTCCTCTAAAGGCCTTTGTAAACACCCGCAGAAGGAAGACTAAGAAGATGCAGTGTTAAAAGGCAAAAAAGCTGCATCTCTGGTGGGAGGGGTGTTACTGATTCATCCCTGAGAACTACTTTGAGCCGAAGTGAAGAGAAATGAATCACAGTAAATGATATGCATAGTTTAGCCTCTTATATGTGACATCTGAGAGCCCATTGGCTAAACGAAATCTAATTTAGTTTGGAGTAAACCACATTATTGCCTCATTACTGTTAATTGACCTCTTGGAGACCTGTTACTGGAACACTGGAGAGGATGCACTGCATACTGACAGAAACATTAAGAGGTTATGTTGAGACGACTGCAAGGAAGTGAATAGAAAGCACATTAGAAGAAGACATTACACCATTCAACACATGCACACAGACA
>BJFM01000319.1:472761-483056 GCA_016586285.1 Arothron firmamentum | reverse complement strand
AAAAAAAAAAAGAAATTTCCCCCCAAAAAACCCCAAAAACCCTCTCTTATCAATACGCCCCTGTAGCTTCGGGCTAACTCGTTGCTTGCTTCATTAAATTCTAACGCAGCCTTCACCAAAACACATCTTTCATCTAGTCAGTGTGTTTGCTGCGTCAAGACCAGACCGCATCACTGCCAATAAGAATTCCATCCACGCTCGTGCTTTTGGATAGACTCTCGCTGGTTGCACAGTGGGGTAAGCAGTTTGTTTTGTTTGGGTTTTTTTTATTTCTTCTTCTCGCACAAAAGGGATCCTGAAAGATGCGTAGAACCTTTGTTCTTTCAGCAGCAGCTGGTGTCGACGCGGACTTCCACGGAAGTGTCAGCTACGAACCAACACAGTCTATAGACACAACACACAGAGATAGTGGCAGATGTTCCTCAAGGAGAAAATTGCATGGAATTTCATTCAGAGAAGAAGAACAAAAAGTTAATCATCTGAAACAGGCCTTTGTCTTTGGATCTTTTACCAAATACAACTTCTTCTCTTCATTGAAACCATCTGTAAGCCACTCGGGGGTGCTTTATATTCCGCTACATTCAGCTCTGCAGAACCTTCTGAGGTCACCACCAAAAACACAGAAGAACTGACGCACAAACAAAGTCAGACGCTCGAATCGAGAAGCTGAAAGAAAGAAAGAAATCCAATACTTTATCCTTTGGTATTCCTCCTGTTTTCAAATGTTCAGACACCACTTTCCCAGTTGCAGCCAACTGTCTGCATTAAGATTTGGTAGTTGTTGCAACACTTTCTGCAGGAGAAGGGAGCACGCTTTCAGGTGGCGTCATTTAAGGAAGTGTAAAATCCATTCCAGCCTCTGAACAACAATCCTAACATCTCCCTTGCAAATATTGGCTCATGACAATAGCTGTACTGGCATGCCTTAATGGGGGATGACAACTTGATTAGTTAGCACGCTGCACCCCAGTACAACCTTGGTTAATTAAGCGAATCGTTTTACGAAATCATGTCCCTCTTTCGCATAATGAAGTGAAATTGGGCTCACCACGCCCTTCACTAACTCTGCAGAGCGGCAAATGGCTCAAAGTCATTTTGTGGTTTTGATGCTGTTTAATCTATAAACGCCTATTCCCAAATGCATGTGTTTGGACAGTGGGCGGAAGCCATCAATAACTAAAGAAAATGACAATAATAATCACAGAAATGAGTTTTCTTATATTATGAGCACTCCATTTTGAAAAAAACAAGTACCCTTAATCCCTAAAATTCCTTGGTATTTTTGTTTGCTTGAATAAGTCTGGGTGTGTGAGGCTGGGGTGCATGACTGGCCACCATCCCACCACCCTCAGAGACATTGTGCTTGTTGTTCATTCGTACACAACGCTCCAGAGACACAGGAATCTCCAACAGATTGGAGGTTTCTGATGTAGTACAACAGTCCAAACCATCAGTGCAAACACCAGGTTTCCAAACTCAACTCACAGACACACTAACGCCAACAGGGGTCGACAGGCAAGAGAAGTTAAGGCCAGTTAACCCCAACCCTTAAATACCTTAGGGAAGAGCAGCAGGCAATTAGACACAGGCGGAAGACGTGAGTGTAATTAGGTCAGGGAAGGTGAGAGAGAGAGAGAGAGAGAGAGAGAGAGAGAGAGAGAGAGAGAGAGAGAGAGAGAGAGAGAGAGAGAGAGAGAGAGAGAGAGAGAGAGAGCAAACTGGTAGAAAACAACACAGAAAAGGATGGGGGGGCGGGGGTGAGGGTGAGGAGCACGAGGCAACCTGACTAAAAACCAAACTCAGACCTGCCAGATGCTGATATATGTTATGGCTATTTTTCCCGATTCCCTTATTTTTGTAATGAATCTCTTTCCCGGTGGGCAATTTGTTGTGTCTCATCCTCTCATCTTCCTCCTGTGTGCATACCATAGCGCCAACGTCTCATGTTTCTGGATTCTTTTTAATAGAAATTGAACAGAAATGGTTTCTGTTCACTGTTATTATGGTCAGTGAGATACAAGCCATTTCAAAATGTATTGAGTAACGTCTCAGATGTGTTCCTCAGTTTTAATGATCGACTTGCGCGCATTTACACAAAGCAGAAAGTGCATCAGCTCGCTTTCAATGCTCTTCAAGGCCAGTAGAACAAAAAGCTCTGCACAGCCAATCTGAGAATGATTGAACCCAGCGAGGTTCAGGTCTCTCACACAGTTTCAGAATATGTCATGGTTTTAATATCCAGACTTTAATCACGCTAATGATGTTTTCTGGAACAGCTTTGTGTATCAAACTCCCTCATTCCTCATCCTAAACAACACAGTTTGGGCATTTTAGAGATAAAATAAAAAATTGCTAAATGATCATTCTGCCACACCATATTATGTACCATTTTCATAATAGGTCCATTTGATTTGCATACGACATTAAGGGCAGGATTGAGCTAAGACCCCTCCGCCACAGAGCTAAAGAGACCTCCGCATGCACCCATAAAGCTTCAGTTATTTATTTTCTATCACTCTTCATCATTGCAGGAGACAAAAAAAAGAAGCCTCCACATGATAAGAACGCGGCGTTTGGAGCTCGCATGGACGCTGGCTGCTTCGTTAGCCGCCGCTGTCATTATTTACACCATAATGAGGAGTGCTCAAACTTCCCAAAAGAAATGCCCAGCCACTCTGATCCAATTGGACCCAATTCTGAAAGTCTTTTTTTTTTTTTTTCTGCCTTCATTTATTAAAGCCCAGTAACATTAGAGTGACACAAACTCTTGGTTGCAAACTGGATTTTGCTGTCTCATAAATTGCAGCTTTGGTCTGACCTACAGATTATTCCTTGTTTTTTACATTTTGTGTGTCTCTTACATCAGTGCTCCCCAACCCCCGGGCCGCGGACCAGTACCGGTCCGTGGATCAATTGGTACCGGGCTGCCGGCCACCCAAGAAATACGGTAATTCCCGTATTTTCCGCACTATAAGGCGCACTTAAAAGCCTTCAATTTTCTCAAAAATCAACGGTGCGCCTTATGTGTGCGCTGAGTACGCTGGCGGCCATAAACCGGTTAGAGAACTGGTTAGTTCAAACACTAGTAAGTCCCATGTAGAAAGTTGAAACGACAATTAAACACAGCACCTCATCTGGCTGGTGCTCATTTGTAAAATGTTGTCTCCTATATTTTAAGGATGCCATTAAAGTTTTTGCTTCGAAACCACAACTCCAAGAGGTCTTTGATAAGGATGTGCAAGCATAAACACTAATGGATGCTACTGTGGACAAAAACACTGGTTAATTTCACACCATGATGGTGCCAGTAGTCCAACTCTATGGCTGCTGAATAGACCTTCATTTTATTACTATTCTATGAAAGGCAAATCAATGGTTATTTTATCTGAGAAGGCAACAATGAGGTTTAAGGAGGTGTGTGCTAAGTCATGTAGTTTGCAAATATCATTCATTGATAATATCTGTCTCATTGTACATAATTAAATGTGGCGGACTCACAAATCAGAGGTACAGATGTACCGTAGCCGTGCTGATTAAATGTTAGTCGTTTGGTTTTTGTTCATGGCCCTGCTGATCTCACTCACCTGTGCCACATTGTTCTGTTCAATAGGTTCATTTAGTAGTTGTGTGCGGGGCCTGTAATCAGGCTCCTTTCCAGTGTCACCTGGGCCCATTAGTCAGCAGAGAATAAATTCAGGTGTTTTCTGTCTGTGTGTGTCTCTGCTCCTTTCTTGGATGTGGTTGTACCTATTTTAATGGGCTGTCCATGAACCATTTACACTAAATCACTGACATTCACGTCTTACTCCTTTTAAAGTTTGATGCCTATTTCGTTAAATACTTTGGTTCATTTTATACTTGCCTGGCTCATGTTTTTTTTCCACAGCTCAGATAGATCCAGGCAATATCCTTGAAGAGTACAAAGGAAGCTACTTAAACCCTGCACTTGTGCTCATTGTGAGTCGATAGCCTCACGTAACGATCATGTGGTGGAGGTTAGGTGAACGTGCATGGTTGTGAATCGTAGCAGCCCTGGAACATTGAATACATTAGCGCTTCGGTGTTAAGGTTTGTAATTGGATTTTAAATTCGGTGTTGCCTATTACAGACAAAGCTGTAGATGTTGCAGCGCAAACTGCAGTGTAATTTCTTCAAGTACTCTTCTAATCATCTGTTTCAGTAGCTCCCTAGCTCACACGTAATTATAAAGTTCCCAATAATGTCAGATTTTAAAAAATGATTACAAACAAAATGGAGTCTAATTCTCTTCATTTTCCGATATAGAAGTAACAAAGAAAAACATCCTTTACAGGAGATGCCACATAGCGAATGTTTACGATTTTAGCTGCATTTCTAATGCCTTTTTCTGATGCTCAGTCTCACCTTTGAGCGCAGTAGTGAATCTGGCTGCCATGGCGATTCACAGAGTATGTAGCTGTTACAGCTTTTATGTCTTGTCTTTATGAAGATTTTATTTAACTTTTCTACACTGCAAACCTTTGAAGGACTAAAAGTGCCTGGTCCTTTTGTTGCCGTGGATCAAGAATATATCTTATTTGTCAACCTCACCCACCAACGTCAGTGGGCGGGACTACCCAAAATGAATTGTATTTTAACGAATTAAGGACATATTTAATAACACATTTATGTATTTAATTCAATTTTTAATTTATTAATGACATATTTAAGTAATTATTTAATGGTGTATTTATTTATTTATTTATTTAAGTTTGGCACTTTTACTCCTCCATACAAATCTGGATTCCCTTCAATATATTGAATCTAACTTACTGTATCCTTAAAAACCAAACAAAGACTCAATATACAATGCAGGAACATGAAAGTGGGGAGAAAAAGTTAAATGTTCAGTTGAGACCTAGAATTGTCTTGGGAAGCAGCACTCTCTCTGCAGGCATGCCTGAAATCTCTACAAAACGCTAAATCTGCTTTCAGATGCAGTATTTTCATGTCGTAAGGTGTGCCTTATCGACGGTAAAGAAGAGGCATTACAGCCGTAGAAACCGTGAGCATCAGGCCAGGTCGATAATATTTCTCGAAAACCATTACTGTTGTGTACCCCCCTGAGGATGGTCCTCCAGCAGAGAAAATTGAAGCAGTGGAATGATGATATCAAGTGATCTAATCACTTCTGGAGCAAAACCAGATAATGGACAGTGATTTCTTGTTCTTTACATGTCAGTATGCCAGATACACGAAGGAAAAAAGATGGTACTAATGAATTCAAAAATTCACAATTTCAGTTTCGGAATGCGCCCGGTTAAGTGTGGCTCTCATTTTTTGTGCCTGTGAACAAAATCATCTGCAAGTGCTTGGGCACATACCGTACAAATGGCGCCTGGTGTGGAGAAGTAATCAAAAGCTACTTATCTTCATCCTCATTATAATAAACAGACATCACACTCGCATATGCTTCTGCTAGACAATAGCCACAGATGGGTGATTAGATGAAGTGCTCTGAAGGCCATGCTGTTCTTCCATCAATTGATGCTGAAGCTTCCTGAATAAAATGAGGACTGTAATCACAGACCCTTCAGAGCCATAATTCACAACTGGAAAAACCGCATCTTTGGTTGCTTTTTTTATTTATTTTTTTTTGTATGGAGAGCTGACTTTAAGAAAACGTAATGCCTCTAAAATGGCAGATTTGCATATATCAGAATGTATATGAAAACTGTTTTTTTTGTTGTTGTTGTTGTTTTTTACCATGCTGTTAAATTTAGGCATCTTCAGGGATGCTGTAAAAGTGTCACCTAGATTGAGAATCCATTACCTTAGCTGTAGCCGGCTGTGTTCTTAATGAATCATTTTGCTTGATAGTATCCCTTCCCTGTTAATATGGAGTGCAAGCTTATCTGTATCAGGTGTCAGAAAGTGCAACTTAAGGCAGCTTTCTCATGCTGCACCTGGAGGGGTACTAATGGTTTCGTGACTTTTGTGATGATTAGGTCTAGGTGGAGTGGACAGCGAGCATTAATCATATGTTTTGATGGTGTTGGTTTGAAGAGACTCTCAGCCCTCAGCTCAGAGAACCCCATGAAGGTCACAAATTGGAAGAGGTGGGGGGTCCGTGGAATGTGTGATCCACTAACCCCCATCCACGAGATGTGTTAATGAGAGAACCATATTGCTTCTGAGCACCCCTGTCAACAGACCTCACTCTGACCTTAAGCAATATTTTGATGGTCAGACTACAGATAAAAAAATCTGTTCATTTCATGTCTTTTTGAATGTAGAAACATGTAGAAACATCATTAATCAACAGTGTCTGGACTTTTGTCACATAAATGATATACTGGTGATGGCGTTGTATAACGTGTTTCTTCTCCCCTCTGTCTGCCTTCCCCCTTCTGCTTCTTTACCCAGGCAGCCACCAGCAGCAACATGGGCCTTGTCCTGCTCAAGGTTTCTTCCTGATAAAATACAATTTAAACATGCTGTCATATTGAGATTCATAATTGAGTGTAAGATAGCTTAAATAAGAACCCTAAAGTCATTGTTGCAAGGATGCTCAATGTGTAACAGACACCTTATTTTTGAATAGGGTGAAGGTATCCGTGTCAATTGATGCATTCCCATTCTTATTGCATCCAATGTATATGTTTGTGCCAGTCCAGGGAAATGGTCCTGCATGTACTACCCAGCCTTTGGTGAGGCTTTCTGTCAGTTTACACTCCTAAATAAAGTCAGCGCACTTCCTGCAGAGCATAATCTATAACTGTCTGCAGGAGACAGTGATTCATGGGCAGTATTAAGGCCGACACCATTTTAAAGGTAAATCCACTAAATAAGCCTGTAATTACCTAATTGCTTTGACCTTACTGAGAAAACCCAGCTTCTCACACCAAGGATCCTGTCTTAAGATGGACATGCTTAAAGCATACATGTGTAGCATGCATACTGAGCGTATATATACCATAAATCATCCTGATGTAGCACTCTGCAACCGTCTACACTCGGTGAATTACGATTTTGTTTCCTTCCATGAGTTATCTGGCAGTATTTATGATGAGTGGTACAAACATTCAAATATGCAGACCTGGTTAATCAATCTATCTGTCCTGCAGAGAAATGACTGCTTTTACACACAAGAAGCAGGCAGAACATGCAATAAACACATATGATTGTCTAACATCATAGTGAGTAATAAGCTGCCCTGACAGGTCACAATTTCTCCTCTTGGAAGTCTCAAGAAAAGATATGCGTCCCTGGGTGGGCTCGAACCACCAACCTTTCGGTTAACAGCCGAACGCGCTAGCCGATTGCGCCACAGAGACACATGTCCTGTATATTCTGTCTGTGCTCAGATGCCAGGCAGCTCATGGAGTTTTTCCCTCCATGTGGATTAGTCACAAATAACTTTGGCTTTAAAGCACCAACAAGACTTAAGCTACACTTTTATCCCACCCTCAATTCCTGCTCATGGGAACCGCAACAGGTCAATTTTCTGTCGAACTCTCTTGATTATAAGATATAAGGAATGCTGTCTCTGCATGGTAAGGCTCTGACAAGCTTTTTTTTTTTTTTAACAGGAAACACACAGAAGTGGACACTCTAATGGCACATGCACGGTGATGGCAACAAACAGCAGGAGATGCATACCCAGGGGGAGCTGATGGAATCATGTAGGCTTAGCACTGCAAACACCAGTAGATGACTTTACGTCCTAAAAATAGCAAATCTGAAATCCGCTACAATAAACAGAAAATGCAAAATATATGTAAAGTGCTACAAGCTAGCTGGAAGCAGACTTCCCATAATTTGGAAAAATTGCCCCAGTGACTGCTACACTGTCAATAGTATTAATATAACTCATACATTAATACACTGAACCAGAGACTTTTGGTCTTCACTTTGCTGAATCGATTCATCAGCTTTTCTCTTAGTAGTCTGTTTATATTAGTGGTTGTTTTTATTGCCTAAAATTGCATTATATGATCAATAAAAATGAACTCTTCATTATCGGTCTTTGAAGGTCCAGACAGATAAATATTGTGAAAACAATAAGACAGATCTTTGTTCCTGACTAGAGCTACCTCTGGCATCAAACCACATCTTGGATAACATTAACACAGATTTCAAAAGAGTCAGATGTGTGTCTATTCAGTGAAAAACAATATTTCTCTCTATTATGTGGCTGCCTCCGACTCTCTTAGTTCAGTTTTTCTTACTTTTGTGCAGTGTGGGACAACAAAATTACAAAACTACATTGGAATGGACTTTGGTACCTTGCTCGAGGTCACCTTGACTGAGCTACTGCCTGAATGTCACTGCACCATCAGTGTGGTGGGCTCAAACCACCCACCTTTTGGTTAATAATCGGCAAGCTTGCCAAAAAAACTTCAATGTGCTTCAACTGATCACAAAAGAAGTAGCTTCTTCACAAGTGGCAACTAATCTGGAGAACAAGTACAAACCTGCTGAACGATCATGAGCTTTCTGAGCGTAACTTAGTGAAGAACTCTGTTAGGATCAGTCTGTTGTGACTGTTCAGTTTCATTTTTTGTTTGGTCGCTGTCTCCTCCTTCCTACCTCCAGCAACCCTAATTACCATCAGATGACTCACTGGTATCTGATCAGCCCCTCCCCCCCGTGCCAGACAGTCTGTTGTAAAAGAGACTGTTGTGTCTTGTTCAGATTATCTGTTTTTGTTTGTTTGTTTGTTTGTTTGTTTTAAATAATGCTTTAATTTCTGACCTGAATCTGTCTGCCTGGACTTCTTACCTGGACTGATTTATGGTACTAACTTGTATAATAAACATTTAATATAGTTTGTATCTCATTAAAAAAAAAAATCTATTTTGATGGTTTTAACAGGTCCATATTGAGGTTTTTTTTTGTATCCTATGAAACATTTTATGACTGAAATCACCAGCCCACGTCATTGGTGAGTGCTAATCCCGTTTCTTTAATCCACCATTGCAGAACTGTCCCCGAGGACCTGCTCTGGCAGCTGTCAGGAGAGTCGATTAATGTTGCCAAAGATGGACATAAAAGTAAAACTTGATGATCAACATCAACCTCCAATTAGCACTTCCTCTTATTCTTCTTCTTCTAAATCCAGGTCTCAGAAAAAAAAAAAAGGAGTGCTTGAAGTGTTAGAACCAACCTTTTCTGCAGTGCAGCAAATTATTTTCAACCTCAGTTCAGAGAAAAGGAGACACGGTAAGCCTCAGCAGAATTTGATGGAAGCAATTTGAAGCCAGGCGAGTAGCTTTTTTAGAAATAAATAAGTGAAATAAGTTATTTTAATTGCCTGATCTTGATAAAAAGTTGAATGACTGAAAACTTGTGAAAGTGACTTAATTGGAATAAAAATGCTTCTGCCACTAGTTCTGTCACCTGGTTGATGCGAGTCCATCAGCACAGTCTAGATGCTGGGCCTTATTTTATTTTTCTGCCACTACAACTTTGCAATCTTCCCTGCATTATTTTTCACGCATCAAAAAGTTCAGCTATATGTTCTGCACAATGACAATAAAGCCTCGATCTCTGAGAAGAATATCGAAATATCCAGCTTGGTCAGGACTGCTGAGGTATGACTTTGCCTCAGTGCAGAAACTGCCTCTGAGATTTACCTGCAAGCAATTGGAAGCACGGGAGCGAACTTGCAGAGCTTCTGCAAACTCTTCCGTTTGTGGGTCCACGCTGTCAGACTGAGTCTGGGACTTCGGAGTCCAGAACAACAGCCTGTAAGGAAGAGTCTTGCCATATTTGGCCTGAACTTGTTTGTGACCGCTGTGTCCATCATTAGAGCCATTCAAAACCCCAGGGATGGGTTTGTTGTTATGTCTGTCAGCACCTCGGCCAACAGTTTTGTGGTTTTCACAGGGGACCGCGCTGTCACTGGCCTGAAAAATACATCCCTGGGTAAAGCAAAACCTACATTCTGATCATCACATGTATTTTATTGCTCACCTTCCTCAGTATGATCAATAAAATACTGTATTTCAGTCCACAGAATAATAAACATATAGCAAATAAAATCACAGCGATGAAACATAAATTGGAAATATGACCGTTTCACCACCATGTTGGAAGCTTGGCTGCCAGTCTAGGCTATAAACCTGCCTAAAATCTGTTTTTTCTATTTTTTTTAAATTTCTGTTTGCCTGATGCAACACCCACGTTCAATTCTACCTTAAACCCTAAAACTAGGTCTGAACCATCAAATTCCCACTTTCTAACAATACCCTTACTGTGCCAGTGAAAATGCATATTATAGTCCTCACTATTTAACATGTACAAGCACACACACACACACACACACACACACA